>VZRS01001720.1:295469-365254 GCA_013398055.1 Ifrita kowaldi | reverse complement strand
GTCGCCATGTTACTGGTCAGGCTTCACTGTGGAGAAACTTCTCGTTTTCCCCTTGCGCTGCTGGCTTCACAGTGTTCTCTTTCGTTCGGCGTGAAGTGTGCTGGCTGCAGGCTCCGCCAGCTCCCGCTGGCCCCGTGTGGAATAGAGAACGATCCACCGGTCCCAGGAAGCCGCGTCGGACGGCCTTAAAGTTCCCCCTTAAAGTTCCCCATCCCAGCAACCCAGGGTCCGTGCTGCGGCGCTGGGAGTGGGGGGCAGGAGGGACAGGAGGGCGCCCGGCCCGGCCCAGCGGGCCCTGGGCTCTGAGTCCACCCCTCCGTCCCATCCCAGCACCGAGCTGGAAAGGGAAGAACCCCCCCAAAATCCCGCCTTTCCACGCAGTTTAAATACGTGACATTGAGAGAAATGTAATTGGTTTAACAGGTTGTCTGTCGATTCAGGTCAACCTACTACGTGTGACCAGGTCTCCCAGCAAGCAAGACGCCTGCTCTGGGTCTGGAGAATCTTTACTGGGAGTGGAGGAGAAATAAGTATTCTGTGTCTTAATAAATTTGCACATTGGTATTACAGCACTTAAAATCTAATTGAAAAGAAAAAAACAAAAGAGGGAAGCTCAGAATGAATGAGTCTGTGCTTTGCCTTCCTTATAAATATATATATGAAATGGTATTTTGAATTGTTGGTTCTTCTGGGATTTCAGGAATATTTAAATAGCAAGTGTGAAAGGGTAAATAATATCAAGATAAAAATAATACTTTCGATTCCCTGCTTGTACCATAAACACATTCTGCTCGATGGAAGTGGAATGAACTGTTGAAGAATTTTAATTTACTTTTCCCATCTTTATTATCCTCCTTCCTACAGTTCACCTACTTTGTGCAGTGGGGTGAGCTGGGTGGCTCTCACCTGGGTTTTTATGGACCTTCCAAGGGTTGCTGGTGCTTCAGGGGACTGGAAATCTGTGACACCTGAGGGTTCTGGGCGGGGCAGGAGGAGTCTCTGACTGTTTTGTGTAGGGTTGGAGTCGTCATTGTCAGGGCAAAGGCAGCTTTCACTGGGAAGGACGTGTGCATCCAAGTTTGATCCCAGTGAGGATGGATGGATGGATGGATGGAGGATGACTGGGTCTTTCCACCCAGGGCATGGTTGGTCACGTGTTCAACCTCTGGTGTCCAGGCTGGGGGATGAACAGATTGAAGGCAGCCCTGGGCAGACAGGCGTGGGAGTGCTGGTGGATGAGAGACTGGACATGACCCATGTGCACTTGGAGCCCAGAAATCCAAATGTTTCCTGGGCTGCATCCGAAGCAGAGTGGGCAGCGCCTGAGGGGGGATTCTGCCCCTGTGCTCTGCTCTGCTCCACCTGTAGAGCTGCATCCAGATTTGGGGTCCCAGCACAGGAAAGACATGGAGCTCTTGGAGCGAGTCCAGAGGAGGCCACCAAGGTGATTAGAGGGATGGAGCCCCTCTGCTCTGCAGCCAGGCTGGGAGAGCTGGGATGTTTATCCTGGAGAATAGAAGGCTCCAGAGAGAGCATAAAGCCCCTTCCAGTGCCTAAAGGGGCTCCAAGAGAGCTGGAGATGGACTTTGGACAAGGGCCTGAAGTGGTACAGCAGGGGGGAATGGCTTCCCACTGACAGAGAGCAGGTTTATATTCAATATTAGAAAGAATTTCCTTGCTGTGAGGATGGGGAGGCCCTGGCACACGTTTTCCAGAGAAGTTGTGGCTGTCCCATCCCCGGAAGCGTTCAAGCACAGTTTGGACGGAGCATGGAGCAATCTGGGATAGTGGAAGGTGTCCCTGCCCATGGAAGGGGGGTTGGAACTGGATGGCCCTTCCAGCCCAAGTCATTCCATGATTCCTGACCATTAGAATGTGTGTGTTTTCCTATGACATGGTCCACTCAGTCTAAATTTAATGCAGCTATTTAAGCATGAGCCTAACTCACAGCTGAAGTATCAGAGTGTGCCTCCATGATGGTGCTTGTGGGGGATATGCTGCAAAGCTTTTTCCTCAGCAGCATCACCAACCTTTCAAAGTGCATTGTGTTTTGCAGAACACTTTTTGCCACATGCAAATCCAAAATGTGGCCCCAAATTTCCGTTGGTGTTTTTGGCAGTGTCACTGGGCACTGCAAAGCTGGAGGGAAGCTCTGCCCATCATTTGATGTTGAGTGCCCAGAAAACTTCATAAAATATTTGTGCTCTTTTCTACTGCAAAAGAGCCAGAAGTGTCTGTATTTTGCTGTCAGAAAGGTTATTTGTGGTTTTTAATAATACACTGTATTTCCCAAAGAATATGGTCAAGATAAGAATCCTACTCCCTATGTTTTTTTTCCTGCTTGCCTTGCAAATGGTGGCATCTAAGATTAAAATAACGCAAGAGTTAAATTAATCTGATTTAACACTTGCAGGGAGGTTTCTATTTAAAACTCTTTTTCTTCGAAGTGTCACTAGTCAGGAAATTCAGTAGGCAGGTGCCATCTCTTTGTTGCAGTGCATGGGCACATCTCTGCAGTGTTTCTGATGATGGAAAAAATAGCATTTAACTAAAATAAAAAAGGGGCAGGAGGGATTATCTTTTTTTTTTTTATGTCCATTTTGTGTGTCCATTAGAAAAACAGAGATTGCACTGCTGATCAGTTGCTTTTTAAATATATCCTGGAGATTGGTATAAAAATAAGAAGAAATGGTGTATCAGCAGGTGTTTTTGGATGTTTTTTTTTTTTCTGGGATGCAGAGCTGTTGGAAAAAGCTCTCCCAAGGGCAGTTTAGGTGTGTTGGCAGCTCATCTACCAGGATGCTCAAAGCATAATCTGGAAAATATTTTCCAGCTTCTCCTTGAATGAAGTCAAACTCGGCTGCAATACCTATACTTAGTATTTTTTGGTTTTTTGTAAAATTCCTTTTTTGTTTTTTGGAAGTAAATATTCATGTTGGGTTAGGTGGTGATTTCTTCACTCTCTCTGTCATCTCTTCCCTAAATAAAAGCAGAAAATAAGTGCAAAATGTTTGATGCTCTTCATTGTGTAGCATTTGTTTTGTTCTTTCTCTCCATCCTCCCTGCTGCAAAGCCAGGCATTGCAAAAATGCAATTTTTTTGAGGTTATTGAGGACTTTATTTTCCTCCTTCTCCTCTCTGTGTACATTTATTGTCATTCTAGTCGTGAATAACTTGGCCATGTATTTTTTTTCCCCTTGTAGGACCCCTCCATCATCTGGTGCATGGAGTAAAGGAGTGCAGGAGACAGCCGTGCTGTAGGATTTTATTCCAGAACTGTTGCCATAGTTCTTATTTCTGTAAAATAAAACATTTTCTTTTTCTACAAGAGACTTTGATCACTCTCATTGCTGAAACCTGTTGCCTTTTTTTTTCCGTTCAAACTGAATCTTCTTGCGATGCTTCTGCGTGGAGGAGGGAGGTGCCTCCTTTATTTTTCTGCATGTGAAAAACCAAGCAGATTTGGAGGTGTTATGACCCAAATTTTTGGATTAACCCATTTCTTGGCTGTGTGAGATGCCAGAGACTCAAATATGGTATGAGGGAACTCCCAAACTTGCTATTAATGGCTGCTTTGTACAAAATCCCATGCACAGCCAGGACTGCTGTTTTTCTTCATCTTTCTTCCTCCGCTTTGAAGTTCCCTTATTTATTTGTGATAGGACAAGGGGGAATGGCTTTAAGCTGAAGGACTTGAGCAACCTGGTCTAGTGGAAGGTGTCCCTGCCCATGGCAGGGGTTTGGAATGAGATGATTTTTAAGGTCCCTTCCAACCCAAACAATTTTGTGATTGTATGATTTACCAACCCGTGACATCTCATGACTGTGATTACAGTCTTCATGCAATGGTGATGCCTGTCCAGCTCACGTAGCCCAATTTTGGGGTGTCTTAGGGGAGAAAAATCCTCTTGGGCTGTTTGGGGAAGATTTGGATGATGTCTCATTGGGTCTACAAGTTGTGGAATAGTCACTTCAATGTTAGATCCATTGAATTGTAGAATGGTTTGGTTTGGAAGGCACCTTCAGGATCATCTCATTCCAACCACTTGCCATGGGCAGACACCTTCCACCAGACCAGGTTGCTCAGAGCTCCATCCAACCTGTCCATGGTCACTCCAGGGATGGGAAGCGTTCAGGATCAGAGGGAGCAGTGGTTGCAACTCACTGTAGGTAATTGCAATTAGGTTGTAGCTTAATTATTAGCAAATGCTTTGCAGCATCCTGTGTCCCAGCATGGACATGTTCACCATACTCCAAGTTCTTCTGATTTTGGAGATAAAAATGCTGCCGTGCATCTGTTTGGAGATGGGGGAGGTTGATGAGGCTGCGGGAGCAGTGCTGGCTCACTGGGTAACACCTTGTTTCCTGTAACCCTGTACGTGACAGATTTTCTTGTTGGAACCTGCAGATCTTCAGATTTTCCTTCGTGCAAAGTGAATCAAGAGCTAAACCTTAATACAGCTTTTCACAAACAAAACCAATTTATTTGTGATCCCTTGTGACACTATTCGCTTTCTAGACTCTCAGGAGAACCTCCTAATTTCTAAAATACCTCATTTATACAAGTTTAGACATAGTGTTAGATAGCTCAAGATGTAATTTACCTTCCCCAAATGTTTTGATGTCTTCTGTTGTGTGCCTGATAATCCCCAGCTGCTCCCTTACCCGAGTGCCTGTCGCTGCTGGGGTGACTCTAATGTCAGTCCCATCAAATATTCTGCTGCAGGTTGTGGATGCTCAGTGAAAAAACATGAAAAATTAAGCTTACAAATACATGTATATTATTAAATTAACAAGTAATTTCTATAATGCAGTGTATAAGATAATATATATAAAATCCACATACATATACTGGGTGTGGTTTTGTTTGCTTTTGTGTTCTGGTTTTTTGGCCTTTGTTTTAAAGAATTGAAAGATTTAGTCTTTTGTCTGCCGAAGGTGCTGTGGGGTTGATGTGGGCAGGATGAGGCCATGGTGAATACTCATAGCTGTGATCAGGCAAGTTTGTCCAACCTCCTGATGCTCCCCATCCTCTTACAGACCATCCCATGCAGGTTTTAAAGCTATCCAGAACTGCGTTGATGGTGAAAACTCAAGTCATTTTACTAAAGCTACTTTTACTAATGATAAGTATGGCATAAAAATCTAAAATAATAAAAATAGTGGTGCTTAAATTGTGTTGAGGCCACTGCATGTTAGAAGTTTGACTTCTCAGTGTCAAGGACCTTCAGCTTCCATGAACAGCAAGTGCTCAAAGATGGAAGTAGGTGGCAAAATGTGGGTGTGGAAGCCCGAGAAATGCTGTCCAAAGCTTTTTGACACTTCTATTTTAGAGAACAACTGTGTGCTTTCCAAAGCCCTCCTAAGTTTTGATCATGCACCACAGGGAGGTTTCGTAGCTATGGGTTGTTTTTCTAAAAATGTAATGGATTCTGTCCTAGCGAAGTGCCCAAACCGGTCCCTTGGAGAGGTGTCTCAGCAAGTGGTAAAAACAGGATTGCAATATTTGTGTAAAGCAGGGCACCTTTGAATTTGAAAAAGCAAACTGAGAGTCTCACTGCAGGTATTTTCCTGTTGATCATCTTCAGAGCTGAATCAGATGGGTTTCATGGGGTCCTAGAATGGTTTGGGTTGGAAGGGGACCTACTTCCAACCCCCTGCCATGGGCAGGGACATCTTCCACTATCCAGGTTGCTCCAAACCCCATCCAACCACTTCCAGGGATGGGACATCCACAACTTCTCTATTTTCGTCTCCTTTGTCCCAAACATAGGGCAGTCATGAGACTGGAATTCTGGTTGGTTGGCGGTTTTTTCCCCTTATGGGAATACTGGCAAATTATTTGTCAAGATCCTCTTCCCTGTGCATGGAAACCAAGGTCTGCTTCTTTATTTTCTTTTTTCTATTTCTGTTTTCTATTTTTGCACATTATTCACGTGTACCTTTGTTTCCTTTCGTATATAGAGATGTCCCACAGGCTCTGAGGTCTTCAGGCTTGCTCTTCTCTCTTTGGCCAGTTCCTTTCCTACTGCACTGTGCTTGCCATCCTTTTTAAAATTAATTAGAATTTAAGTATAATCTCAGAAACAGGGTCATACATCCTAGTCCTGTTTATGAGGCATTTGAGCACAGAATATAAAGAGTGCAGAAAATAGTCTGGAGGTCCTGCTGTCCCCAGGGGCACTCACTGCCCCTCTGCCTGTACTTCCTGAATTTGACCATCTCTTTTCCTTTGCTTCCTGGTGAGACCAAAAAGAGTTTTTGAATTTCCCTTGGTGGCTGCTTCAGCCCCATTGGGCTGTAAGATCCTCCTGCTGGGAGGGTTTGGCTTTGCCTGCTTTTCTCCACCAGCAGAAAGGAAATTGCTTTTCAAAATTTGTGGTTCTTCCTGGGTTGGGGCAATAATCCAATCCTCGGAAGCAAGTGGTGGCCTGCAGGGTAAGGGGATGAGTGGTCTCCATTTACATGCAGATCATAGAAGGGTTTGGGTTGGAAGGGACCTTCAAGATCATTTTGTTCCGATCCCCCTGCCATGGGCAGGGACACCTTCCACCACTCCACAAACTCCATCCAGTCTGGCCTGGAGCAGTTCCAAGCAAATGAGTCCTTTGGCTGCTTCCGTCTGCAACAACTTTGGTGGAGGGAGACTTATGGACTTGATGTCCTCCTTGTGCCCCAGAGAAGCAGGTGGTTGTCATGAGTGGATGTCATTTCGATGGACATTATCTCAAAGCCTACCAACATCATGATAAAACCCTTGTCGTTGGCTGAAGCAATATCTTCTGGTGGTTCTCCACCCTCCGTTTCCATTTACTCACCATCCTGGGCAGACTGGGCCTGGTTATTTTGCCTGGCTGGCTGCAAACCACTTTGCAAAGTCGCTTTCCTGAGCAGACCAGGGTGACCTTGCAGTCACTGATTTGGTAGCCGGGCTCTGATGCTGACTCCCTGCGTGGCTTCTCATAAATATCTCCAGTTTTCCGTTTCATTTCCCAGATCTGTTTACACCTTGCCAGAAATAATTACAACCTCTGAGCCTGGGGTTTACTGGGCGAGGGGGAGGAGGGCAAGGAGAAAAACCTGCAATCCATGTTTTTTCGTGCGCTGTCATCAACATGGTGCTGCCAGCGGGATCAGGATCTCCCTTCTGGGGCATGAATCAGGCTGTGCTCGCGTCCGCCCGGCATCGCTCCTGTTCTGTGCTTGAGAATTCTTTCCCTTCCTCTGTTCAGCATCATCTTAAATTCATATCCCAGGTGGTGCCTCCCTCACCTGCTTTATTACCTCTTAATGTGTTTTCCCAAGAATGTCTTGCACGCGGATAAACCTCTCCAGCTTCCCTTGTCAAACCGCCTCTTTCTGCGCTCTTCCTCCTCCGGCGCCTGTGCATTTTTACTCCATCCATGCAGAGCTACTTTTCTCCTTCTTGCCATGTTTTTTTGAGCACCTTGGAGCCTGCGCATCCTCCTGGAGAGGCGGGTGGATGCCATCACTGCCGGTTTTGCATCTGAGCCGGCACTCGCTGTGGTCATGTGTGGAGCCGGTGGGGAAGGCTGGAATATTTTTAGCCTGCACTTCTGTGAGCCGCTCAGGGGGCCGCCCACAGCCGAGTATTAAAATAATAGCGGGGACATTGGGTAAGCTCTGCAGCAAAATGTTGATATGCAAATTGCCATCTTAAGAGCAAACCTCAAGGCGATTTTTGGCAATGCATGCAAGGCTCCAGAGCAGTGTGTTTTGAATAAAGATTACAGCAAAGGGATTTCGCCTGGAGGCCACGCTCGTCTCATTTATTCTGAAGCTTAGCAGAGCTGGTAATTCAGTGTTGGAAGCCAACAGGGTGAAACGTATGCACCTTTAAAAAGGCATTAGATTAGCATCGGCGAAACAAAATGTCACATCACCTCTGTAACTGAAATTTCCAGGCTCGCAGAAGCAATAAATTCAGTTGGATTTCATTTGCGAGTAGTTCCTGGGTGCTGTCCAAGGAAGAGGTGGCTCTGATAGCAGCAGAGTTGGTTTGGGAGGTTTCAAACCAACATGGTAATAAATGAGCTTGTGCCAGCTGATTCCATGCTACTTTGACTTTTCTCTTCAATGGTGATGGACAGTTTGACTGTTGGAAACGTTGCAGTAGGAAATCAGATCACACATGAATTCCTTATTTTTGTTGGGGTTTTTTGTTATTTTCTTGGTTATTGAGTTCATGGTGGCACTGCTGGGAAGGAAACAGCAGTAAATTTATAGACTACAAGAACAGTTTGGGTTGGAAGAGACCTGAAAGATCGTCTTGTTCTGACCCTCTGCCATGGGCAGGGACACCTTCCAGTAGACCAGGTAGCTCCAAGCCCTGTCCAGCCTGGCCTTGGACACTTCTAGGGATGGGGCAGCCACATTACCATTTCTATAATGTCATGTCAAGCTTCCCGTCCACCTATATCCCCAAGTCTTTCGTCTCCTCAGGGCTTTTCTCAATGAAGGATTTGAATTCTTTCATTTATTCCAGTTCTTGAGGAGCAAGAATGAATTTGTAGGTGTTTTCATCATTCTTTGTTTCCTTCACCCATCAATGCCCGGGCATTGATGTGTGAAGGAAAAGTTTGTATCACAACAAATATGGTGCTCTAGAATTGGAAACTGGCAGTAAATGAAACAACTTGTGAGTTTTGGGGTTTGTTTGAGGTCTTTTTATTTGCTTGGGCTTTTTTAATTCTTGAAAATTGTTGCAAATCCATCCCTTTTAGAAGCTGGAGAAGGATGATTTTGAGTGGGAATAAAAGTAGTTGGTAGCTAATTTTTCTCTCTTTGAATGAAGCATGGAAGAACCAGGTGGCTGAGACTTTGTGGGAACGCATTCTGACTTCGATACAAGTTTGTGTTGATCAGATCTTAGTTCACTTGTATCCTTTTACTTTAATTATACGTTCCAACACCATGAGACTTTTAAATAACAGATTTTGAGAATGTTCTCTGCCAAAACTGCACGCCTTAAGTGCAGATCCTGTTGGCAGGCATCTCAGGAGCTGTTGACTTCCTTCTTTTGTAACCCCGTCCTCTCTTGCTGAGTTTTTTCTCCTTAAAATTCAAACATCATTTGATAAAATAGCAAAGCTCACGGGCGTGTAGCTCTGTGACGATCACTGTGTCCTGCTTGCATCCCAACAGAGCCAAGTGCGTACAAGAAAAACATCTTTCAAGTTTGGTTCAGGCACATCTTGGATCTTCTTTGTGTCTGTGCTTTGGTACATCCTGCTTCTCCCTGGCCTTAAATGCAAGATGCTGGTTTAGTCGTCTTGTGCTGCCTTGTGCCTTGCTGAGGTATTGATTCTTCCCTCCAAGGTCATGAAACGCTGCTCCTGACTTTGAAATGCTCCAAGTCTCCATCTCTTGATTCTTCTTCCTTTTTGATGATTTAATTTGTAGGAGTGTTCTTAATTTTCCCCAAAGTTTGTTTTTTGGTGGTGTCTCTTCAGGGAATATCACAGCTGACTGTCATGCCAGTGTTTTTGTCTTTCCAGATTGTGTTTCCTGAAATTTCCCATCAAATCTGTGTTCAACTCCTTCTGCGTTCAATCTCCTATTTTAAAGTCTTTATTGCAGGAATTATCTCCTTGCTCTGTATTTATACAACATTTCATGTGATGCAGATGTGATTCCAAAGTGGTGCCTTTGATAATACCTTTAAAATTGTTGTTTTGGTAGTTAACAATCTTGAGAATGCTGTCATTTTGTATAAATACTTTAATATATATATAGGCCAGAGACAAAAATTAAGACATATTAAGACATCGTAGATGTTAATACTTAAAAATCAAATACAAATAATAAAAATGTTTTTCTGGCCCTACCTTGGTTCCTTTGGTAGTTATGACATCAGCTGCTTTCTGTGGGGCAACTGAAATGCTGAACTCTGATCTCAGCAGATAAGAAATATTTTCGTAAAGCTGTGCATTTAGACTAATTCTGTCTGCCGTAGAATGTGCTGAGGATTTGTGATCCTCAGCAAGCATTTGACAGATCTTAACTAGTTCTGCTCTGTCTTGTCAATCAAAATTAAACGCCCACCTCACTCCTTCCTACTTTCTCTCTCTTCCAGCCTTTTTATTTAGGTTGGTCATTAAAATTGCTCATAACCATAGAAACGAGGAAAACCCGCCCCTTACTTTCCAGAGCCTTAGTGTGATATTCCTGTACTGACATCATGTGAGTTACATACACGATGGCTTAAAAAAACCCCCCAAAACCTGCAGGTGGGCGGAGTTGTCATTAATTCCTCCCTATACTGGAGTTGTCCCTGAGGATGCCAACCAAGGATCATGTCCCTCTTGCATTCCTGCATGGAGAATGCAAGAGGGACACAAAGGAGAGGCCCTGCTGTGGAGAAACCACCAGAAAAAGGCTGAATTGGAGAAGAAAACAGATCCATTCGCGGGATGGAACTGGTGGGAGCATGAGATAAGGAGAAGATGGGTGGGCAAGAAGTCTCACATGCAATGTGGTGTGTTTTTGATCATTTCACCATTGGTTTTCATCCTCCTAGGGCTGCCTTGGGTGCTCTGGGAGATGGGCATAATGATATTTCTGGGAAATTGGACCACCAGGTTTCTCTGCTTAAGGACCCACTTGGCAGGATGGGGTGTGCTATGGCTTAGCTCGTTCTGAAAATTTGAACTGACCACTGGTTTTTTTACTTGTACAGACAGTTTAAAAATGCTTGTCCCAAGGCTACATGAGGGTGATAAAACTCCTACGTTAGTAGCCACGAGCATCTTGAGATTTCAGTGCTGGACTCTGTGTGCTGGACAAATAATTCTGTTTTCATTTGAAACAGGACTGCCTCGATTTGAGACAAATTTTGTCATTTCCTCCGCCACCTTAAATTGCGATAAATCATATGTAGGAAGGTCTCCAGGACGGAGATGTGGACTGTTCCTGAATTAGTTGGATGTAAAAGTTTCACCACTCTTTTATATGAAGGCTTGTCTCTTGGGGAGAGGAATTTTGACCTTTGGACAGAGAAATAACAAGGAAGAAGTGTTGTGTGATGTGGCATGACAAGGTGTTGCTGAGCAACGTCTTAAAATTCAAAGGTCTTACTTATTTACCCTGCCTTTGAAAGCTGGTTCTGGGAACTGTACTTTGACTTGAAGTCTCTTAATCATTATTTTTCCCCATGTTTTGGATCTTCTGCTGTTGGCTTTTGAGGGTGTTGAAGTCGATTGAGTAATCAAAGAGGAGGAAAGGGTAATTGGGTGGTTTTTCCAAGGGTAGAAAAACTCAAGGCACGAGCTCCTTTGGCATCCTTTGCTGCTCTCTTCAGCTCCAGTGTCATCCATGTGATTTGACTTTCTCCACCATCCCATCATAAGGAGGGGTTAGGAAGCTTTGATCGTTATTCTGGAAGGTTGTGTCTTGGGTGGTGATGTTCCTCCTGCTTAAAACAGGTCCAAAATATCAGCATTCTGATTAAAATGCTTCCTTTGAGGAATAATTACTGTAAAAAGTGTAATATTTTTATTTCCTTACTTTGCACAGTGTGTAAGTGCCTGTACCTGAGTTGCCTAGACCATTCTTTTCCTTCTTTTCTCTTTTATTTTTTTACTAAAGCATAATAAACTGCATTAGAAGTGTCTTGAATTCCTTCTGAAACATTAATTTCCAAATTTAGACCAAAAAATAAGTGATCAGTTGTGAAAGTGTGTGCGTGGGAAATGAGTTTATGATGTCATTACAGTCTCCAGAGTAATCTGAGTTGTTGAATCCTTATGGATGCTGTTCCTGATGAGATGAAGTGGCCTCAAGTTGCATCAGGGGAGGTTTGGATTGGACTGGATATAGGAAAATTTTCCTCACTGAAAGGTTGGTCAAGCGTTGGAACAGAGTGCCCAGGGAAGTGGTGGAATCACCATCCCTGAAACTGTTCAAAAATCCAGTGCTGGGTCCTCTTGGTTGTCTCAGTTGTGTGGTTGTCTCTCAGCAATCCCTTTAGTTGCATGGGCTTTCTTTTTGCAGGAAATGCGGTAAAAATGTAGTAAAAATGTACTAAAACCAGATCCTGTTTAACTGGCTGATACTGACTATAAAATATGGCATCGCTAAGCAGGGGAAATGACAATAACGTGAAATCACAAACTGCGGAAAATTAAAATTACTTTCTGTGCTTCACTAGGCATCCCCTAATGTTTGCACCCTGAAATTAAAGGAAATAAGTGTTCTTTTGTTTCCTTTTTTGTGTGTGTGTTCCATTGTCAACAGACATTGTGTAGGCCAAAAGCAAAGCTTGCCTAATATATGGATATGTTTAACAAATTCACAGGGTGTGAAAACTCCCAGTTGAATCTAAAGATATGGCTAAAACTTCAGTCTTGGGAATCCCTGAGCTTCAGACTGAGGGAAACAGAGCAGATAAAAGCCTGTTTGTGCTTTGCACATCAGATTTTCTATTTTTTTTTCTCCTTTTATCTGAACAGGAACAATACTGCTGAGCTGGGCCTTGGGTCCATTGGGTTATTGCTACCAAGTTCCCAACAAGTGGCTCCAAAACACAGCGGAATAAAATTGTGGGTGAGGTAATTTTTGCTGTTTTCGTTCTTTGATATGCTTCTCATTTCGGTTTATTTTGTCTTTGATTTTGGTTGCTTTTCTCCATATCCTTTCAGCTCATTGGAGGTGATGCATGTTGTAGACCCAGGCTCTGGAGTGGGGGTGTGGGAATGCTGTGGGCTTTGCTCTTGCAGATGTTCACCTCTGGATGCCATCTTCTGCTCTTACAGTGGTTTCCTTGTTTTAACTGGTTAATATTGGGTGATCACCATCCAAGTTCTCCCCCTGACATCTGATGTTGGCTGGTCATTGAGCTCTGGGATGTTCCCTGCTCATGGTACATTGACTTTGAGTTGGGCTTTCTGGCCAAAGCCAGAGTTGCTGGGTGTTCCCTGCTAGGAACAGATGGTCAGTGAAAGTTCCATTTTTCAAGGTGTAACAGACTGTGTCTGTAAAACCTATGGAGTTCTTTAACGGCAATAACAGTTTTCTTAAACTGCATCTGTTTTTCCCACCTGGAATATCGTTAACGATAATTTGTATCGTGGCTGGAATAGTTGTTTCATGGACTCCAGCTTAATAGGAGGAAATAAGTCTTTTCTTGGGTGTTTTTGGTTTAGTGTCTGTTTTTTCTTGTTAGAATGTTACTATGGAATTAGTAAAATGGATGGATTTTATATATTTATCTGAATTGATTGGCTGTCTTGCAAGAAGAAGTTGAAGATG
The DNA here is from genome assembly GCA_013398055.1 of Ifrita kowaldi. NCBI lineage: Eukaryota > Metazoa > Chordata > Aves > Passeriformes > Cinclosomatidae > Ifrita > Ifrita kowaldi. The sequence continues at coordinate 351,985 of VZRS01001720.1, read as the reverse complement.
TTGAAGGCATTTGAAACAAGCCCTAAAAACGTTTTTTTAAATTTTTAAATATTTTTCATTTCTCTGCCTCCATTTTCCGTAGCACTTGGAGCATTGGCATGTTCCAGCCCCAATTCATACACAGAGCTAAAGAGATTTGTAACATTCAGTAAATAATATGCATAAATTGTGCCTATTAACGTTCTGAGTAATTACCAACAACAGAGTAAATATGAGGTTAATGAGATTAACGGGGCAAAGGAATGAAAGCTCTGAGTGCCCCTCCCCGTGGCCCTGGAGTCCGGGGTGGCCCCGTTTCTGTTGACGAGCCCAGCATGGCTGGAGCTGCAGCAGTGATTTTGCTGCTGTTCCCCATACAGAGCCTAATGAGTTCCTACTGCTGGCATTTTGCTTTAAATGCTGTATAATATTATTAAATCCCACTCCTTCCAAGGTTTTTTTTATAATCTTTATTTATGTTTTTTCCCCCTATTTGTTTCTGGTCCTGGGGCTCAGTGATAAGGTGCCTGATTAGCCCTAGTCCTCTGACATCTTCTCCCAGACATCTGGTACCCTCCTGGATGTCTCCTCAAGGCCACCAGAGGAACTGGCCAAAGTCTTTTCATGTTACTGTCAGAATATTGTACGCAGAAGTACACTGAGATTAACCCTTATTTTCTTGTCCTGAGCTCCATCCTGACTTGATCTCATTTGTCCTTTGCCTTTTTCCTCTAAGAGCTCTTCGTTACATGCTCTCCATTAAGTCTTGCAGGGACAGAAATTCCAATTTCCAAGCAAAACATGATTATTTTTGTACTCTAGTATCTCTCAAGCCCTCTCTCTTTTCAAGGTTAGTGGGTTTTCTGCTCTCTGTCCATCATCCTCCAGCATCCTCTGGCAGTCTTCAATGTTTTATCAATGTCAGTACCTCAGAACTGTTTATTTGAGTTTTCTCCACCCAAAACTGCATCTGCGTGGTTCCCTCAAAGCTCTGGGCACCGACTCCCCTTGCTGGTCACTTCACAAACTGCAACCTATTTTTTTCCTATTTTAAATGAAAATGCCTTACCCAGAAATCTTTTTCGTTTACTCAAGATAAATGTTGTACTTATGACTCTGGTTTTTCTTGTTCCAGCAGTTCTGATTAAACCATGAACCTTCAATGTAAACAATTCAGGTAGAATATGGGCACTGCACATTGCCTAAATGAATTACTCACCTCTTAGCCTTTGTTTTCACTTCTTGGGTGTTTGGTTTTCTTTTTTGTGTGTTTTTTTAAAAATTATTTTATTATTGCAAGTTGTTTTCCTCCTATTTCGATTGTGTAGAGCAGTTATTTCTCTCTCCTCTTAGTTCTTTTGCATTTTGGTGTGAGATTGATTGGTTAAGGGATCAGGAACACAAGTAGTGTTCTCCTCTACCCTTCCGTTGCAGGTAATGATGAGGGAGAACAGGGAAGATCCATTAGGTAAACACCTGGCTCTGAACCTGGTGTCACCAGCAGATTTTTGGGTTTTCTTATCATGGTATGCTGTGCCAGTGAGGTCCTTTGTTCTGCTGTCTCAGAGGAGGTAGGGGATGGAGATCCCTGCAGCAGCAAAGGCACCAGGATTGTTGATGTGTTAGAAACCATGGAAGGGCTTGAGAATGGCCATGTAGGAATCAGGGCTTCTTCCCCAAAAAAGGTGGTGAGAACAATAGCCCAGCTGAAGTGCATCTGCACCAGTGCCCACGGCATGGGCGACAGGCAGGAGAAGCTGGAAGCCACTGTGCAGCTGGAAAAATATGGCACAGTTGCTGTGAGGGAAACATGGTGGGATGACTCCCACAGCTGGAGGGACAGGGAGCAGAATGAAGTCCCCAGAATCCGAGGGGAAATGGTCAGTGACCTGCTGTGCCACCTAGGCCAGCACAAGTCTCTGCGGCCGGATGGGGTCATAGAATCATAGAATAGTTTGGGTTGGGAGGGATCTTAAAGACCATCCAATTCCAATCCCCCTGCCATAGGCAGGAACACCTCCCACTATCCCAGGTTGCTCCAAGCCCCATCCGGACCTTGAACATTTCCAGGGATGGAGCAGCCACAGCTTCTCTGGGCAGCCTGTGCCAATGTTTCTCCACCCTCATTAAAAAAAAAAATTCCTTAGAAACTAAAATGATGGGTTTTTTTGATGGAACCAGTTCCTCCCCTGTGGTGTGAAGACATGATAAAAGGGCATTCTGAGGTAGAAGAAAGTAGGTCTTGAGATTTTTTGGTGGGGTGATCTCTCTCCCTTTTCCCCTGCTCCCCATTCCAGTTGGTAGCTGGGAGAGCAGTTGATCTGAGGGTTGTGTCTCCATGCCGAGGCTGTGGCCAGGAGTCCCATTGCTGATCAGCCTGCAGGGAAGTCGTTCTGGTGCTTCCAGATGTTGCAGTGCAGCTGGACAGAGAGGTTGCTGAGCTCCAGGACAGTGAGACTGCCATAAGGCAAGGAACGTGTTAAACCATAATGTGTTAAATGCTCATAGTTTCATTTGGATATTTTTGCAAATAGAAAAGTGATGGAAACAGCAAATGTGTGTGTGAGTGCAAGGGAGGGACTCGCACATATTCCTGTGCGAGGGCAGGAGAAACGACTCAGCTTGCTGCAGCTTGTTACTAATATTTGTGTCTGAGTGCTTAAAATTTCACAAGAGGTATTAAGACTTGAGAAATCTATTTTGTTGCCTTGTAAGTGTATGATTAAACCTTCATCATTTTCTTCTTTTTCACTGTGGGAATCTTTAAGTCATTACGTTTGTTTTCTTCAGGCATCATATTGAAAGCAAAGAGTGGTGTCGTTATTTATTTATTTTTTGGAACGTGCTCCTCCCTGCCTGCTTTATGCAAAAGCACTTTAATTGATCTTGCAGACGGTCGAGAAGAGGACAAAGAAGAAAATATTTAATGCAGCGTATAATTCTTTCTGGTTTTGCCTCAAAATAAAAAGCCACTTTGCAAGGATTTATGTATCTAAACACGTTTTATGTAGACAGCACAGCTACGTTTTATCTGCCTACTGCAGCAGGCTGATGCAAAGAAATGCCTTGATCAATGGTATGAACTGGTTCAGGGTAACTCCCAAACGGTTCCAGTGGTGAATATATTGCCAGTTTCTTGCCACCTTGATTAGAACTGTTGTATATTTTTACATTTGTGATTTTTTTGATTATTTTAATTTAATCGACTTAAACGTTAAAAATTAAAACGATGCAGGTTCATTCCTTGCTATGCTCTACTGAAGCACAGTAACATCCCATTCAACCAAGAGTCTTTCCTGTGCATTTTGCAGCTTCAGGATGCTTTGGATGAGGTGAGAGGACCGTGGCTTGTCTTTAATTCTCCTACTGCATCCAGAGTTTAGTCAAGCCTGGCAGTTGAACACAGATTGCCTGAACTGCAAAGCATCAGTTCAGTGTCAACACCTCCCTTCTGTGTATTTAAGGTGAAACAACTGCAGGGATTCGATGGTGTTGTTCCCTTTCCTTCAAGGTTTGAAGTCTGAACAGTCTGAACATCTTCAGTGCTGGTGGAGTCAGGAATATTTATGGGCTGGAGTCACCTTGCTTTGGCTCTGTTGTTGTCTAAGGTCAAATTAAATAGTGTGTGTCAGGTCCTGTTCCATGTTTCTATTCATTGTGGCTGAGATGTGGAATACACACATGAGTAAATGCACGCTTCCTTGGTTTACTCCTTCACTAGTAAAGATTTCTGGGGATACCTGGACGTGGTCTGCAAGAGTCAGAGACTGCCTGAAAGCTCTCCCAAAAAGTGAGCTTTGGGAAGCCCTCTGTAGCCTGGGAAGACAGGAAATGTGGACCGTGGGGTTGTTGTCACCTTCCTGTGCTGGAGATTTCACCTTCCTGTGCTGGAGATTTGGCAAATTTAATTGAGTTAAAATAGTTGGAAGAGATTCATCTTTTTAGAAGTTGTGTCAATATCTTGAATGTCTCCAGTAAGTGAAAAATCCCTTATTGAAATAGCTTGTTGATAGTTTGGAGGTTTTCAGCTGCATTCGTTTGAAATATGCCTTGTGCCATGACTTAAGAGTGCATTTTCAATATATTTTTGGGTCTCTTTTATTTAATATTGAGCTTGAGAAAGAACAGCCCCTGTCAGCCGCCCTCCCTCCAAAAAGAAGGATGAGTAAAAGTGGAAAATAAGTGAGAGGAGCTTGTCATTAAACCTAAATCCACTTATAAACATCTAGTAAAAAGGCATCTTTAGAAGCTCATTCTGTACTTTTATTGCAAGGATGGTGTTATACTGCTGTATGTATCAGAGAACTGGGTAACAGCACATCCTCTGTCCTCAACAACTGCTTAGAGCTGTAGGTTTTTGTGTTCAAGCCGATGAATATTTTAGCTTGATGTCTCCAAGGGTAAAATGAAGGAGTAGCTGCTCTGAGGGATTAATACAGAGTGAATTAGATGTTTGTAAAAGGCATGGAAAGCTGCAGTGGCTGTATTGAATCCCGGCATTGGGAATGTGAGGCGAGATGCTGTGCTGCATCCTCCTGTTGCAGAGGGACATCCATCTGGATTGCAGGATGAAGACAGCTGGTTGTTTAGTGGGTGCTTAGATTACATAAGAAAAGGGGAAAAAAACTTACTCCCCACTCCCTCTTCTCTTTCTCAGCATCCATCATAGAAATAGTTGTTAGAAACCTCAGGGATGTTGCTTCTCTTTTCCCTCACAGTTTTAGCAAGCACCACAGGCCAAGTGCTTGTGGGTACCACGAGGATGGTGTTTCTTGACCCCAGAAGCTGCATCCCAACTTTTTCTCCCGGTCTACCAGCTATGAGGCAGGGATAACACAGCCCAATGAGCAAGGAGATGCCCAAGGAATAGCTCACAGTAGAGGGTGGTGGTGTCCTCTGAGTGTCCTGCTCCTACAGCATCACCAGGATGGGAGCCAGGCACATCTTCGACCTAGCTAGCCACTAACTGGGGGTATTGAGACCCGTTTTCCCACTGCCAGGGTGATTCTGGAGTCCCAGCAATGCTTGGAGCAGCCCAGCCCTTGTTCTGCTGGCTGGGCTCAGAGCTGTTTATTTTGTCACCTTCTCAGAAACCGCTCTCAACTCAGCTTGCTTTTTTTAGAAACGTGCTTTCATCATTTGTGATCCGAAAGGCTCTCCTGCAATGGAGGAGGTTTGGGCCGTTATTTTTAACTGAATGTTTCATTGATCTGATTTACAGCACAAGCTTCTGGTCCCTGTATTAGCAAGGGAACGGAGAGGCAGCCGTGGTGTGGGGCAGGGAGGGAGTGCTGTGGGGAGGTCCTGAGTTACCTGCCTTGTCACAGCTAATTCATCACAGAGCTGCAGCCCAAAGATGCTTTTTTGCATAATTTTGAGCCACTAAAAATCAGGGCTCCACTCTCTTGTAAGTGAATTCATGGATTTCATCCCTGTCCAGCGTTTTGGCCTTGGTGTGCTAAGCCAACACCACAGTCCAATTCATTCCAAATAAAACCCTACCAAAAATATTTTTTAAAATGCTTTTATTTTGGATAGACAAGATGTAGTTTCCACTCTTATGAAGCAGCTTATGCTTTCTCTTGGGTTAAATTAATCTTGCTGCATTCCCAGCTGAAGAGCCTGAGTTTCAGCTACTGGGACATGGTGGGACCTTGGCTGGTGTGGTAGGAGGGAGGGTGGTTTCTTCTGGGCACTGTCATTCTCTCCTGGGGAAAAGGAGGCTCAGGGGGGACCTTATCACTCTCTACAACTATCTGGAAAGAGGTTGTAGTGAGGTGGGGGTCAGTCTCTTCTCCCAGGTCACAAGTGACAGGTTGAGCAGAAATAGGCTCAAGTTGAGCCAAGGGAGGTTTAGACTGGATTTTGGGAATAGCTTCTTCACTGCCAGGGTTGTTAAGCATTAGAAAAGGCCGCACAGGGAAGTGGTGGAATCACCTTCCCCAGAAGTGTTAAAAGAATGTGTGGATAGGGCACCTGAGGACTTGTTTTAGTGGTGAACATGGTGGTGGTGCTGGGTTAACAGTTGGACTCGACGATCTTGGAGGTCTTTTCCAACCTTAACGATTCTCTGATTCTCTGACTGTCTGTGATGTGGAGAGAAAAGCCTTCATGGAGTGTAAACCAGAGCTGGGAGCACCTGAAACCTTCAATGACAGGTTTGAGTGCTCAGCTCAGTCCTAACCAAGTGTGTAAATAAAGCTGGAAGCCTCGGGAGTGGGTTATTTTTCTACTTGGCGAACCAGAAAATTAAATACAAGCACAGTACTTGGGGCACGGGTCTGAAAGTAAGAGCAGATGAGCACCATTGGGTTGTTTTCAGAAATTATTATTTTTTCTTTTTTTGATAGTTTGAAATCTCTCACTTCCTTTATGGCTTTCTCCTGTTGGTGTCTTTCTGCCTCTTCCACTAAGTAGGTTGGTGGAGTTAATCACATTAGGGAAAAAAATACAGTTCACTGATTTTCTCCTCCACCCAACCATCAATGTATCTGTTCACCAACCACGTAAGGACTTAATATCACAATGTCCTCAAGGAAAACTCAGGAAAATTCACTGATTATCTGTTGTTTTGGTATCATCCAGCCTAACAGTTAGCATGTGTCCAGGTCTAGATTACCCATATGGGTTGTTTTCTGCCTCCAAAGCTGTGGATGCTTTGGAGAACAAATTGAGGCATGGATGGGACTTGCAGCTGAGGAGGGGGAGTGTCCATGGATACAGGGAGGATATGGAGAGGTTGTGATAGAAACATCGGGGGGAACAGGGGTTATCATGGTGGGAAGCATTTTGTAGGGGACATGGGTAGGGATTCACTGTTGATTTCTGCAGTCCTCAGTGCTATTTCTGCAGTCCTCAGAACAGAGGTGTGAGGGTTTATCACTGTTAAGCGTTGTGTTGACCAGACAAAAGAGTAGAAGGGATGTGCGTCTTTTTTTTCAAGATGTTCTAAAAGTGGGACATTTAGGGCATTGTCCTTAATCTTCCTGATCCAAAATAACTGAATTACCTAACTTTCCATATATTTGGTGTGTGCCCTCTCCTCCCCTGGAAGTGGAACTGATGATAATGTCAAGGAACTCGATTATGAGAAGTAGCACCTCTGTGAGGTCAGGGTGGCTACCTGTGTTTTAGAGATCCTCAGGTGTTTTAAGGCAAGCATGTCCATGTGGATAGTCCAAATTTAGAAAGGAAAATAGGGTGAGATTCAGCTTCTTCATATATTCACAGAATCACAGAATCTTTGGGGTTGGAAGGGACCTCTGGAGTTCATCCAATCCAACCCCCTCCAAGGCAAGGTCACCTGGAGCACGTGACTCAGGAGCACATCCAGGTGGGTTTGGGATGTCTCCAGACAGGGAGAATCCACTCCCTCCCTGGGCAGCAGTTCCAGTGCTCTGGCACCCTCCATGGAAAGCAGTTCTTCCTCGTGTTGGGGCGCAACTTGTCATGTATTTTAGTTTATGGCCATTGACCTTGTCCTGTTGCTGAGCACCATAAAAAGAGCCTGGCACCATCCTCTTGGCACCCACCATGGAGATATTTGTATGGGTTGATGAGATCCCCTCTCAGTCTTCTCTTCTCCAGACTAACCAGGCCCAGCTCCTGCCGTCTCTCCTTACAAGAAAGACTTTTCTCCTTAAAATTCCCAACTGGACTTGGAACCATGGAGAACACACTGAAGCCAATGTGTGTCAGTTGTCTGCTGATGACATAGAATCACAGAATCATGGAATAGTTTGGGCTGGAAGGGACATCAAAGACCATCCCGTTCCAGCCCACTGCCATGGGCGGAGAACCTTCCACCAGACCAGGTTACAGGCAATGCAGACTTCCATTGTGTTCTTCCAGGAAAACAACTTAAAGAGTCTCCCCTTTACTTGAGAAACTGTGTTTTCATCAGATGATAGTGTTCAGAAGGGAAGAAGTGGACTCTTTACATTGCTTATCTCCTGTATCTCAGTGCTTATCTCCTGTAGTGTTCACAAAAAGGCTGAAAGCTGAAGCGTAGCCAGCTCGGGGCAGCAATCCTGTGCACTCTGCTGCAGGGAGATCCTTCTGCACTAACAGGAATACGCCATCTGGGAGGCAGGAGATGACTCCAAACTGTTCTGTTGGTATGGATGACTTTGCCAAGGAGGAGGTTCCTGTCACACTGGGTGCTACTATTGATGGCACTGATGCAGATCTCGTGTGTTCCATCATGAGCACTGGAGATGAGCTCGCTCCTCTGCCTGGAGTGAGGAAGGCTCTTGCACACCCAAACTTTCTCTCTGGCTGCTCTTTTCCCTGAACGGCCAAATAAGCTCATTTTTTCCTGTTGCAATGTTGTTTGTAAACTTTTCTGTTATCTTCTGCTGCCTTCAATTTCCTAATAACCTTTCCTGCAGCCCGAATGCAGTGTTCCTGCTACTGTGAGCAATGTAAACTGTCTTAAATTATACCCCTCGTCCTCCATCCATCTCAGTTTGGTTTTGCAGGGAGATCGTGCATTATCACTTGGAGTTTGCTTTCAGGATTGAGGATGGTGATAAATAAATGCTGCTGGTGGCAACTGGAGAACGTGGACTGCTTTAACCAGCTCAATATGTGGAAAAGAAAGAAGAAGGGATTTTTAATTTTTTTTTCTTCATATATGGCTTGTATAGAGCTCTGTCTCCTGCAACCTAGGTTTTCTAGGGTTATAGGCAAAGATGCTCCCATCAGCAGATTTTCCTGCCTCACATCTGGAAATGCTAGTTAGGGTCATTGCAATAAAGGCAGCTGCACTAATGCAAACTCTGCTATGTGTGCCTTCCTTCGCGTGCTTCCTCTGCACCTGGAATTGTTTCCCTCTCCATGAAATGACTTTTGATTGGACACATACAGGTGTGTTGCTGTATTTTTTTTGGTAATCTCTGTCACTCCCTTAATTTTTACACGGCAGTTTAGCGGAAGGGCTGTTGAGATCCAGCTGTGTTGGCATTCATCAGTTTTGCTCTGACTTGACTGCAAACAAGACCCTGTGTTTTGTTTGCAGTCAAGATGGTGAGAAATCCTTAAAATAGAAAAGCAAATTCATGCAATGAATGATGTAGTTCTAATTTTTGGATTAAAGTGACAAAAATCAGGTCACTGTTTAACTGAAGGACACTTTTCTGTTGATTACAGTCCCAATTTCTTCAACAATGGGAGAGTAATGTGGGTGGATTCATTTGTTGGAGCACAACAGATTTATGTTGGAAACAAACTGTAATTTGCTGGTTGGGCACAGGATACTTGGGAAGCAAGAACAGTCTTCAGGCCTCTGGTTGTGGTACACCTGCTTCTTACAGGGTTTTTTTGGGATGCAATGCACTGATATTCTGGTGCTTGTCAGATTTTGAGAAACCTAAGTTGCTGAATCATGGAATCNTGTCCATTCCAGTTGGGTATCGATGTTAGATCTATGCCCATATTTTGGTAAATCAGGACCTTAAAAATCATCTTGTTCCAACCTCCTGCCATAGGCAGGGTCACCTTCCACCAGGCCAGGTTGCTCCAAGCCCTGTCCAGCCTGGCCTTGAGCACTCCCAGGGATGGAGCAGCCGCAGCTTCTCTGGGCAAGCCAGGGCCTCACCACCTTCTCAGTGAAGAATTTTTCCTTTGTAATATCTGATCTAAAACCGCTCTCTTTAAGTTTGAAGCCATTTCCCCTTGTCCTATCACTACACGTCCCTCTCCAGCTCTCTTATAGCCCCCCCTGCATGTACTGAAAAGCCACAATGAAAGTCACCCTGGAGCCTTTGCTCCTCCAGGCTGAACAATCCAAATTCTCTCAGTGTTTCCTCACAGGAGAAGTGTTCCATCCCTCTTCATGGCCCAGTTTAGAATTACAGAATTATAGAATCAAATCCAACCCTTAACGTTGTACTGCCAAATGAAAGTGACTTCAGAACTGGAGCATTAGTGGTTGACTCCATTACTTTTGGTTACACCACGAAGATTGGCCTTGCTTTTGATTGGGACAGCAGCCAGGATGTCACAAAAGAAATGGCTAAAACACAATCCTGAGAAGGAATATCTCCATCTGCTCTCCACACTCCATCTGCTGAAGAGCAAGTAGAAGGCGCCTCATTCTCCACACAGGTGCCTTCCACCTCCTGACACTTCATCTTCCACTTGCTATGTCTACTTGCCACCTCCACCACCATGGAGAAACCATAAACCTGGTTGGTTTCCTGTTTGTTTACTCATAGATAATCCACTCACTAGGTAATTGCTGCAAACATTGTGTTTTGGTCTATTTCTCCACCCTGGTGTTCAATTATCTTTCTTTCCTTGATTCATAGAATCACAGAATCTCAGAATAATTTGGGTTGGAAAAGGACCTTAAAGACCATTTTGTTCCAAACTCCTGCCATGGCCAGGGACACCTTCCACTAGGACAGGTTGCTTTGAGCCCCGTCCAGCCTGGCCTTGAAAACTTCCAGGGATCCAGGGGCAGCCACAGCTTCTCTAGGCAACCTGTGCCAGGGCCTCACCACCCTCACAGGGAAGAATTTCTTCCTAATATCCAATCTAAACCCACTCTCTTTCAGTTTAAGTCAATTCCTCTGTGTCCTATCACTCCATGCCTTTGCAAAAAGTCCCTCTCCACCCTTCCTGTAGGCCCCTTTTAGGTTCTGGGAGGGGCTCTGCAGTCTCCTGGAGCCTTCTCTTCTCCAGCCTGAACAACCCCAACTCTCTCAGCCTGTCTTCGTAGGAGAAGTGTTCCTACCCCTAATATTTCCCTTAATTTTCAGGCTGAAAACTATAGTTTAGGATTTTTAACATTTATTTTTCTCTCCTCCAATTTGTTGAAGCTGTCCAACAGCTTCAAGTTACAGGAGCAGCTGAAAAGGCAGGAGAGTGGGATCAGCAAAAGGGAAGTTCAGTACAGACCACTGATGATTTTCATATCACTGTCATTCTTTGTGATGATCATCACCATGTTGCTGGGAAAGGCTGAAAAAGTGACATCTGTCACTCCACAGCCATGGGGCCATTTTGTTTAAACATAAAAGAAAACTATAGGATGAGTGTCTGGAGGCAGTGGCATGGGAATAAGTAGTAAAGACTCCTCTCTCTGCTCAAGAAGATCTCACTCCTGGAGGGGAATGTCAAGAAATGCATCTCCTGTGACTTCTGCATCCCTTGTGACACAGCATCTCTCTTGACTTTTGGTAGCCTATTTGTGGAAGTATTCAGAGAACATATTCTCCTACATATCCTCCCATCTGTCTTTTCCCCAAACTCACTGGCCTTGGTGAATGCTTAAGAATAGATGTGCTTTCTGCGTTATGTTGAGAAGGCAGTTAAGAATTTATTTTTTGACCTTTCTGTGTTTAGATGATAATATTTTTAGTATCTTCTATGATGGCTGCTTCTCAGTTGATTTGGACTCTCTTTTCCCATTTAAATGAAGAGGATAAAACTTGATCAGTGTCTTAATCCAAAAGGTATTTTGGGTTGTTCTGCCACCTGGACCAGGCTGTGCAAGAACCCTTTTCATGGCTCTTAATTGTTGTTTTATATCGTTCATAAAACATTTTTTTGGGAATGGATGAACTGGGTTTGTAGCATTTACCAGTTTACAAGAATGTGCAGTTGCTTGGCTGTACAGACCCTGAATAAACATGCCAAAAAAGGGAGCCCAGAATATCACCCAACCACCAAAAAACGTGTGAAATGGGAAGGAAGGAATTGTTTCTCCATGTAAACTTAAAAAAAAATATATTTTTTATAATTGGCTTCCCCACTGTATCAGTGTCTTTTTCTTCTGTTTGCCATTTACCCCATCTCAAGCCTGCAGGCAGATGACTCTGGATGGTCTTTTCTTTTCTAAAGAAAGGATAATACAGGCAAGAACATCTCAAATGATCTTAAGATTGTGAGATACGGAAAAAGCTTCCTATAAAACGACATCTGTTAGGGATGTGATATATCTCTTGAATTCAGTGTAATTAGACCCTGCTCAGTTGTGTAACTTTTGACATGGATTGGCATCTGCTTCTCTGAAGGCTTAATGGTGCCTTTAATTATAAGCAGTCTAGGAATTGCCTAGAGAGCCACAGGCTTCATTTAGTTCAAGAATCTCTCTTTTGGATGGTGATCAGTAATAACGTGCTCAAAAGAAGAGCAAGCAATGTCCTGGTATGCAAATGTGGTGATGATTTCTCCCTGGGTTTCTCCTGATGGTAAATCATTAAGGCTTGGCTTCAGCATTTCATGTTGTAACTTCGTTATGGCAACTTTGGCTGGTCTTGTTACGTGCTTCCCCATGCCTTTGGATCCTGGCCTTCTTGGCCTCCAAAAGCTGTGCTATAGGTCAGTTATTCAAAAGATTCGCTTATGTCTTGAGTATTTCCTGACTTCTTTTATTCTTGAGGGAGATTTCCTGGTTTTCTTTCTAGTATGTGATAGGAAGCTGAGAGATTCTTCTCTAAACTGTTCCTTATTGAGGCTTTTTCTGCTGTATTTGGTGCCAGTTTCCAAATCCATCTCACTCCTTCAGTGTGTCTCCTTTCTTCTCCCCAGTCTCCATGGGGCAAGAAGCATTTCAGGTCTTCATCTCTCAACAATTTCTGAGCTCCTTTGCTATTAAAAAGATTAAGAATCACATCACACTGCACCACCACTTTTACCTTATAATTTTCATAGAATTCTACAGTGGTTTGGGTTGTAAGGGACCTAAAGATGACTTATTTCCGACCCCTCTGCACCTTCCACTAGACCAGATTGCTCTGAGCCCCATCCAACCTGGCCTTAAACACTTCCAGGGATGGGGCAGCCACAGCTTCTCTGGGCAACCTGTGCCAGGGCCTCACCACCCTCTGAGTGGTGAATTTTACGTTATAGTGATCTATAATAATTATATTTTTCCTTATAATAGTCTTGATACTTATTGTCTTCTTTCCTATGCATGCCATTGCTCACCTGAAAGGATTAGCCTTGGGCAAAGTTTCTTTTTGAGGTGCCAGTGATGACGTCCAGTTCCTTTTGTTGGCTTCAGTATCTGTTAGGAGTGTGCCTGCTACAACACTTCCTCTCCATCATTGTTTCACATTTATTGGGCCTGGTGTAGATAATTCTAAGCCATATTGAAGTAAAATTTCTGAATAAGAGGAAAAATCAACTTACATGCTCAAGAAGGCAGTGAGTTGGCATTTTGGGGACCATGAGCTTCTGTGAGGGACTCGACATGTCATTCCCCTTCTTTGCCCATCAGTTGATGTCCCCTATGATCACAGAATCACAGAATGGTTTGGGTTGGAATAGACCTTAAAGGTTATCCAGTTTCAAACCCCTGCCATGGGCAGGGTCACCTTCCACTAGACCAGGTTGCTTATCCTGGTTGTGTTCATTTCTATGTTCAGGCTCAGGTGGTGATGACACCAGTCCCAAGGGACTTGAAGTTCCTGGAGACCTGTGACACCTTCCATGGTCAGTGGAGCACCTTTGGGGAGGCTCTGGTCTCTCTTCTTTGGCTGTAGAGCTGGATTTGTAGACATAACACTTCATTTATGTGGGTGAACTTGGTTTTTTCTCCCTTCTCTGTTCCCTAACATGTTCAGGGAATTTCAGTTGAATCCACGTTAGTGTTTACTGCTTTCAGATGTGCTCACTCAGCACTCTGGCTGCTGTTCATATCCCTGCAAGCCTCTTCTTGCACATCCCAATCCTCTGAATGATCGGAAAATCTTTGACAAAGTATTTAATTAGCTGTGTTACAGCCTCTCTACCTGGACTTGGCAATATTTGTGATTCTGTGTTTCCTTCCTCCTTAAGTCATGACTGGAAAAAAGAGCCATGATTCCCAGTCAAAGCTCACTGGACCTGGGATCCCTCTGAGCTCATGCATCACCCAGGGATCTGTTTTGAGCTTTCATCTCTGCTGTTTGTGGTGTTTTTTCCACATTAGATATGCTAAGGTGAAAATTTTCTACCACTGGAAGCCCTAAAATCGAAGCAGAAACATTAACTGCATTCAAAGTTATGACCTCGAGCAGGTTGCCATCACTTTACATCCTGTGTATTTAATTCCTTTGCAGAAAACACCCGCTTGGTACAATAATTCCCAACCCAGATCCTGCCTAGAAGGTGCAACACCAACTGCTAAGGTCATCTTTCTGCTTTGGGACAAACGTTGGGACGGTCACTTGAAGGATCCTCCTTGTTTCTTCTGTGCCTTTTACTTTGATGTGGGAGCACTTTTTTTATCCAGCCTCCTGGCATCTTCGCAAGGAAGGGAAATATTGAGAGAAAATAATTTACAGGACTTGGTGGCATGGTGCCATTTTGTTACAGTGTAATCGCGCTTGAAATATTCAATAGAACATCGTTCTCGAGTTAATGGGGGAGCTTGTTGTTGGATTATATCCCATGTGATTTTTCTTTCTCTCTGTGTAGAGTTTTCTTGCTGCAAATGAGATAAATAAAGGATTATATCTACATTCTTAATAGCTGGTATCAGAAGTGAAGCGCTTCCAATAAAGTATTCCTATATTTTTTTTCCCCACATAAGACTGTTTTACAATCGTATGTCCTTCTATTTTTTTTACCCTCTTTAAATAATCTTAAGATCAGGTTAGATATTGTTTCCCTTTGCCCAAACTCTGGATAAAACATCTCTTCACAAAAATAGCACAATAATGTTACATTTTATTTGTTGAAGGAAGAAAAACAGCAAGTTGGAGGTGAACAGCAGAGTGAAAGTTCCTTGAGAAGATGGGAATTGCTTTTTTCTTATGTTTTGGTGATTGTTGTCAGATCTGCAGTAGTGACCTGGTGATGCTGTGCAGATGCTGCAGCTGCTGGAGGGACAACAGAGAGAGGGCTGTAAGAGCATCAGCAGAGTATTTCTGGGTGGCAGGAGGCTGCAGGATTCATCTTCCCATCAAAGCAGGGCTGAGAAAAATTGTGGCCCCTTAGAGAACCGTTTCAGGTGATTTTCAGTATCAGTCTGGAAAAATCAAAATGTCCTTTCATACAGGCGAGATAAAATAAAGGTAATTCAAGGCAGCTTGAAGATCTCTGTTTTTCTCAGAGACTTTCAGCAGATATTGGGATCCTGGAATGGTTTGGGTTGGAAGGGACCTTCGAGACCATCCAGTTCCAAACCCCTGTCATGGCAGAGGCAGGACCAGGTTACTCAAAGCCCTGCCCAACCTGTTCTCTTTTAAAAAATTGTGATCTTGGTGGTTTTTTTTGAGATGTGTGTACAGTACCCACCACCCTGTTACTTTTAGATTTAGTATTGGCAGCGCCTTCTTGTTCAGCATGTGGTTCCTTGTCCTATTTTCTAGGGAAGAAAGTATTCTTGACAGTCACAAAGGACACTGGAGTAGATAAAGTGTTATTGTATGGTAATTCCTGCACTCCAAAGTTACAAGGAAACTTTGATCAGTCCTCTGCATGATTATCTTAATATCACGAAGGCTGATAATGTAAATGGAGATTTCAAGCTTGACCTGATTCATAAATAGGATAAGTTAAAATGATGAACGTGATTGAGTTATTTGCTGCAGCTGCTTCCAGGGCTGGATTGATTTGAATTTCTGCTGACAAGGCATTGAGACCTCTGGGAAGGACATCCCTGAGTTTATTAGCAGAGTGCTGGGGAAGGAGGAGTTTTGGGGATGTGGAGGGTGGGTGGGTAGTGGTGGGCTGGCTGGGTTTCAAAGCCTTGGGCTGATAGTGAGGTCTTCTGCAATAATTTGGTCTGGTTTGAGCAAAAAACCTAAATTAATATAATAACTTTAATTGAATGATGTGTGCCTGGAAGTGCCACTGCAGTCAGTGCATCTCAGTGATGGTTCTTGTTTTGCCTGGTACCATGGGCTTCTGATTGTTGCTGGTTTGGAGTTTGGGCATTTAAACAAATTCTGAGCTATTGATCAGGGGTTCTGTTTGGGTTATTTGTACGTTCTGGTAAAAGCAAAAGATTCTCTGTTCCTTGTTGAGATTTTGTCTCAGACACAGAAACTGTGAAATCAGTGAGGTGCAGGACTCAAGCTGGAGCCGTGCTTTGGAAATCTCTCTTCTGCAGCATCTCAGTTGCTTATCTGAACATCAGACTCAAATCAGTTTTTCTTCTTTTGCCTTAAGATTTCACCTGTGTATAACTTCATCAGAGTTTACTTTGGGTCTGAAACCTTTGACATCACAGAAATTTCTGCTTGGAGTCTGTCTATAGGATTTCTTGCCTCCTTGCTCTTGATGAAGAAGGAACATCTCAGTGGTGTCACTGCAGCACTTCCCACTGAAGACTTGAGGCAAAAAAGTCATTGAGTTCAGCCTGGAGAAGAGAAAGCTCAAGGGAGACCTTAGAGTCCCTTCCAGAGCCTAAAGGGGCTCCAAGAGAGCTAGAGAGGGACTTTGGACAAGGGATGGAGTGACAGGGCAAGAGGGTATGGCTTTAAACTGCCAGAGGGCAGACTTAGATGGGATATTGGGAAGAAATTCCAACCAATGAGGGTGGTGAGGCCCTGGCACAGGTTGCCCAGAGAAGCTGTGGCTGCCCCATCCCTGGAAGTGTCCAAGGCCAGGTTGGATGGGGCTTGGAGCAGCCTGGGATAGTGGAAGGTGTCCCTGCCCATGGCAGGGGGTGGAACTGGATGATCTTGATCGTCACCTTTCTCCATATCCTGGGTATGGGCAGGGAGCTGGCTGGGTGCTCTCCTGTGCTCTCACATCTCCAGCTGGGATGTGTTTGCTCTCTAGATATTCATCCCCATCCACAGATCTCATCTACCAACTCTCCTTTACTTAACCTGCAAAGATTTAAGGCACTTAATGGCTGGAGGCTTTGGCAACATGAATTGAAAGCCTTTTATAACTCAGTGTTTGGTGGCCTTCACCTCACTGTGTAAAGGTAAAAAGTGACTGCATCTCCTCCACCTGCTGCTTCAGGGCTCTGTCCTTGTGTTAAATCCTCCTTCTTACTGTGCTTCCTGTGTAAATCCTGCAGGTTGTAACAGTCTCTTAAATCTTAGAGATTGCTGTAGAAAATGTCTTCTGTGTTTACTTGTTTGTTAGTTTTAAGAGAGTCATTTGTATTTGACCAGCTTTACATAACTCTGTGTGTGTGTGTACACACATAATATTTCATTCCTTGCACAAATCCCTATCTATATTTTTTTTTTTTTAATTCTAAAAAGCTGGGTAAGCTTCCTCAACCTGTTGTGAAGTGATGCCTCACTTTTATCCGAGTCAAGATCTCAGTGCGCAGTAGAAGCCCCCAGCAGAGGCACTGCAATAACTGTTCCCATTTCTGCACCTCATTCACCTCGTTCATGCAGCACCTGAGATCATCTGATTGTCTTTAACTTCTGACACATCCCCAGCAAACCTGGTGTTGGCAAAGGCAGCAACTCAGCTGATGTGCACCGATTTGAAAAAAATCAGGTTTTCCTGGTGCTTTAGCTTTGGAAGGGGATTTTAGTGCATCCACATTTCTACAGGCATCTGAATTACAGCCCCATTTTTTATTTGGCTTCTTTTCTCTTCATTTTTCTCCAGCACTGCTGCTTTTTATGGGACATTTTAAAAACAAAAATAGTGAATTTTTTCCTACTCAAAAATCAAAAGTCTGATGCTAGAAAGCGCTTTTACAAATGCTGTGCAGTGCTGCTGCTGGGAACAGCCTCCCATAGCAACCTTCAGCTTGAAAGCTAAAATCACATCACCCCATATGACAGCTTTATTATTAGATTGGCATGTGAACCCTTTGGAAGGGGTCTAGGTGGCAACAAGAAGTTCCCCTAGATTCTGTATTTAGGAGGTTTTTTAATTTATTTTGCATTTTGTGGGAGCTTTTTGTCACTTTTGAGTTTTGCTTTTGGTTTTTTTTTTTTTTCTGGTTTAATTTTTTCTTTTTCTCAGATAGAATAAATGTTAGAACAGTGAGAGACACCACTCTAGGGAAGGTAGAAGATCTCTGCCATGGGGAATTACACATGATCGTGGCTGTAACCAGAGCAATTTCACAGAAAAATAGAATCAGAGAATGATTTGGGTTGGAAGGGGCCTTAAAGATCACCTAATTTCCAACCCCTGCCATGAGCAGGGACACCTTCCACTATCCCAGGTTGCTCCAAGCCCCACCCAACCTGGCCTTGGACACTTCCAGGGATGGGGCAGCCACAGCTTCTCTGGGCAACCTGTGCCAGGGCCTCACCACCCTCCCAGGGAGGAATTTCTTCCCTAATATCTGTTTTGTCCTATGATCTATTTCATGTTTTTTCTACTTCTACACATGGACAAGATGGGAGTCCTTGCTGGACAGCAGCGGGTTTGGGCTCAGGTTGTGCTTTTTTTTGGGATTTGTGTTTATTGCAGTGACACGTGTGCCCTTCCTGTTGTTCAGTCACTTTGCAGACTTGTGTCACATCTCCGTGCTGGCTTTGCTTCCTCAAAACTTGTGGTGGGAGGACGCAAATGACCTGGAGAGCCTGGGGAAACTCCTGTCATTAATTGGGGGACCAAATCAGGATATTCCAGATCCAGTCTGAGATAAGGCTGATGATGGGAGAGTTTGTCTTCACTGAGCTTGGTATACTCATCTGATGGGTTGGACGGACTCTTCCTCCCCACTGGAAATCCAGGTTGGGTGGGGCTTGGAGCAACCTGGTCTAGTGAAAGGTGTCCTGCCCATGACAGGAGAGTTGGAACCAGATGATCTTTAAGGTCTCTTCCAACAGAAACCCTTCTTTCTGTGATTCTAGGAAAAACAACTGCGGAGTAGTTGGACATGTGTGGCTCACTCTGAGCCGGAGGCTGCTGCGGCTTCTCTGGCTGCCAGGGTAAGAGCCATAAAATGCTTGGTGCTGTTGATGATACCGACTGATGTGATCCCCCCTGCTCATATTTCCCTGGTGCAGAGATAGGCACATCCACACCTGTGGGCCACCGGGTCCATGGGAGGAGCAGCATCACTCCTGCTTCCTGCTTGAGCTCTGGATTTCTCATCCCAAGCTCTTCTGGGGAGGAAGAAAGCTACATGGAGGAGAGGGGGTGGTTTTCTGTGCTGGCTGTAAGCGAGGAGACAGTCAGGCTTAGACCCTGGGAAAGGTCTGGTGATAGAGAAAAGGGTTTGGGGTCCATGTGAGGAGTAGCCTCACTTTATCTGTGATTCCTTCAAAAGCTTTTCAAGCTTTTCTAACAGGCTTTGTGAGTGTCTCCATCCTCCATTTAAATCCTATTCCTCTCCATCCCTTTGCACTTCATAGAGAAGCAAGCAGTGACTCACTACACAGCCTACGAGGAAGCCTTAATGAATAAATGCATTTAAGAAAAAGAAGAAAGGAAAAAACAGAGTTCTGTCTGGGGCAGACTGGTGCTTTTGCTGTCTTGAACTCTGAAAGAATAAGTTAGGCTGCTTCTTTTTATTTGCTTTTAATTAATTGAGTCACTTTTGTGCTGTTGTTAAGACTAATAGGACTTTGTTGGGACTAGAGCTGTGGGTTTGTGGGTTGCTTTTTCTATTTTGGGGTTTATTTGGTCTTAATTTGCTTGAAACATCAAGAGCAAAATTTGCAAATCTCCCAGGCTTCTTCCTTTTCCATTTCCCTTCTTTCTCCTTCAAACCTTGTTGCTGGCAGCGTTGCATGGGGAGAGGAGCAGTTCAGTGCCCCGTGGTGCTTTCTGGTCATTCTCGGCACTAATTGGAGCACAACGGTGTCTTTCGAGGCACCTGCAGTGTTTTGGAGGTTGGTGAGCTCCCCTTGCCTTGCAGAGGAGCTGTGCCTTCCTGCCAAGTCCCTGAAACAATTCTGTTTATTTACCTTTCTTCCTTTGCTGCTCCAATGGAAAGAACCTTGGTGACACTTTCCATTTTTTCTCCAGCAATAACATAACCACACAGACCTGCAGTTTGAAAACTAGAACTTCTGCATCCCTTTTCTTGCTTCTACATGTTCTGGTCAGGCTGGAATCTCTGCTCAGGACTCCTGAACAGAGTAGGACATAATGTGCACATATATAATTCCTGCATTGCATGGATTTAAAAAAAAAACATTAAAAAGATAAAAAATTATAAAATTTATGTAATTCATTCAATGCACAAATTTTGGAGTACATGGGAATAATAGGGGCAGTTGGCTGGGTCTGGTGGTTATAACTAGGAATTGCACTTGTTTTTATTTAAAGGTGGTGAAAAATGTCCCTGTCCATGGCAGAGGGGTTGGAGCAAAATGATCTTTAAGGTCCTTTCCAACCTAAATGATTCTATGATTCCATGTTTCTGTGATTTTTCATTTTGGAGATTCTCCTTGAATTCAAAAGCTCGTTAGTGCTCCTCTTCTCCATGAGCTCCAAGTCTGGTTTTTTTGGGTTTTTTTTTAAATTTTATTTTATTGTTTAAATACAGCAAAGCAGTGTTTTCAAAGGGAGGGAAGAGGGTGAGAAAGAAGTGTGGGTGCTCCTCAGAGATCGAGCCGATCCATTTTTGTCTTGTTATATATCATTTTAACTTAATGCTGTTATATTATTTCAGCTGTGCTTGGTTTTCAGATTGGGTGCAGATACGAAGTTGCTATAACAACATGATGATTCATACAATGCAAGCAACAATCTGCCCGGATTTATTTTTCTATCATGACGACTTAGATGTTTTTGGTGGGGATTTCTGTCTATTTTCAGATAGGCCACGCCATTATTTCTCTGCAGTGATTTGTGTTGGATTACCTGGACCCGAGGTGGAAACATCTGAGCTTGTGTAACAGACTCAGAGGTCTCAAAGCACTTTCCAAAGGTCAGTGCTGTGGTGCAAGATTTAGGGTGGGAGAGGGAGGCACAGGGATGTGGGAGTGGCCTAAGCACCTTCAGCATGTCTGGTGTGCAAACACAGCACCTTGTACCTGTGCTCAGGTGGTTTTCCATCTCACTTCTTCTTGCAGTGATAGAGCAGCCAAACTGATGATTTCTGGGAGCGTCCTGATCCTTGTTGTTTAGAGAGAGAAGCAGAAGTTAAGGTCTCTCGAATTTCTCCTAGAAACAAATTGTCAGTGTTTCTGTTGCCACCTGAAGGTCCTCTAGAATCACTGGGGAGTTCAGGGGTAGATCCAAAAATCATTAACGGAGTCACAGAATGGTTTGGTTTGGAAGGGACAGGGCAGGGCAGAAACACCTTCCACTATCCCAGGTTGCTCCAAGCCATGTTCCTCCTAGCCTTGGACACTCCCAGGGCTGGGGCAGCCACAACTTCCCTGGGCAACCTGTGCCAGGGCCTCGCCATCCTCATGGTAAAGAATTTCCTCCTAATATCTAATCCAGATCCTTCTGCTTTTAGCTGAAAGCCATTGCCCCTTGTCCTGTCACCCCAGGTCCTTGTCCAAAGTCTCCCTCCAGCTCTCTTGGAGCTCCTCTAGGACTGAAAGGGTGCTCTAAGGTCTGCCTGGAGCCTTCTCTTCTCCAGGCTGAACAACATGAGCTCTCTCATCCTGTCTTCATAGAAGAGATGCTCCAGAAGATTTAATTAATAAATCTGTTTATTTTTAAATTTTTTTTAATTACAGTCTGCAATAACAGAAATGCTTTATTTAGGTCTTTTGATAGAAAAAAAGAAATACCTAGAATTAAGGATGATCTATTTTTCTGTGAAAGATAACAAATTATATAGGAATATCTACTTCCTGCCAATTTCAAGTTGCTTCTCCTTTACAAAGAGCAGTCGTGATGGGAAATGTTTCAAGGTACCTCCAGACATATTGTCAGCTTCTCAGCTCTGAAACTTGAGCAATGGAAATAAACGCCTTGGGCTTCCAGAAGCCTCACACTGAGAGCTGTCTCCTTTTCTCTCTCCTCTCTCTTTTCTGTCCTAATGTTGGGAATTTCAGATAACACAGAGAATCACAGGATCATGGAATGGTTTGGGTTGGAAGGGACCTTAAAGATCATCTGTTTCCCACCCCTCTGCCATGGGCAGGGACACCTTCCACTAGACCAGGTTGCTCCAAGCCCAATCCAACCTGACCTCGAACACTTCCAGGGATGGGGAGTCCTCAACCTCTCTGAGCAACCTATGCCAGGGCCTCACCACCCGTGTGGTAAAGAATTTCTTCCCTAATATCCAATCTAAACCTGCCTTCCTTCATTTACTCCTTCCCTGCTTTATTTATATCCCTAAATGGAGCAATGTGCCCTGGCTGCTTTCTTGGAGTTTTGTTTTCTCCCAGTTTTAAAGATGAGGGGTTTTTTTTAATGAAGTGTATTTGTATTTCTTAATTTGTATTTTCTTGCTAACAAATATAGGATTACTTGATTATTTTTTGGCAATTTTTTCCCCCACGTAGAGCTGTAGCAGGGCTTGATGCCTTTTGGAAAAAGACTCTTCCTCCTTGCACAGTCCTGTGCTGATCTGAAAATCATCCAGACATGGCAACAGGCTTGTGTCCAGCCTGCCTGTTGAGCTGGTGTCTCTTTATTTTCCCTGACAACTGGAATGCAGTTGGTCCTGTAAAATGTCTGGGCTTTCTGTCCTGCCTAATTGTGTTAAACTGCATTTGCATCCTAAAGAGAGCGGCTGGGAGAGGATGTTGAAGCCTTATATGCATTTTTAAACTCATAAATGCCGTCAGTGAAGTCTAAAGCATCAGATAACTGACTCTGAAGGCCTTGCTGAAATGCACTGATGCCTTGATGCCTTTGTGAGTTGTCTTCCCCTGCACTGAATCTCCAGATCCTACACGTGTTGCTGTCAGCTGTATTAGGGATAAGGAGGAGTCATAACTGTGAAAACAGCCCTGGGGGCTGTAAATATCTGCACACCACCAAGTGAATTTTGCAGTTTTGCAGGGGATCACATTCTTGTTCCTATGGTAAGACTTCTGTTGCAGTGGAAGAAGCTGTTTTCAGACCTCTCTTCCTGCTCCAGACCATTTTCTCCTGGTGCTTCTTTGTGTGCCCTACCAACCCCCACTCCACCTTTTCAACAATTGGATATTTGGGCACCACAATAAAATTTCAGTAAATGTGGAGACAATGGAAAATATATTCCAGTCAATCACAACGTTTTCTGGAGCTGCGTTCCAAAATTTTAAAGCATGTGTAGAAGGTGAGTCAGCATAGTAGGTGAGATATTGCGGGTATCACTGAGGGCTGTTGCTTTCACTTTGCTCCTGGGCATGGTTTTTATCCCTTGACCACATTGATCATCCTGACCTGATCCCACTCAGCCCCTTCCATGCAGAAAGTTGTAGATTTCTCCTGCTGTGACCTCCTCTGCACGTGGGATGGGGACTTTCATGTTTGGCTTGGTGGTTTCTTGGAGGAAACCTCTTTCTGTTCATCATGGGCCTGCAATTTTAGCCTCTGACTCTTGGTTCTGTTGCTTCTTCTCTTGCTTGTGTTTTCTCCTGGGTACATTACAGAGCTGTGCCGGTCTGATACCCATGGCCTGGGACAAAAGACCGCGTCTCACCCAGCTCCTTTTGCGCACGTGAGCATTTCTGTGATGGGTAGAAGATGATTCTCCCTCTGAGTCACGCAGTTGCTGTTTCCTTCTCTAAGAAATATGGTAAAATCAGTAGAAGGAATGGGAGGGAAGAAATGAAAAATGTCTCTTCATTTCAAGAGAAAAAGCAACAGCTCCCCCATGGTGGTTGTTTTGGCAGCAATTTGCATCTCAATTTCAACCCCAAAATAGCCATCAAGTGCAGGCAGCTGTGTTTGCTGTCCCAAAAGGTGTCTGAGAGGGTGTTGGTTTTCCTGCTGTGGTCCTGATGGTGTGATGAGCCGTGAAGGAACTGTCAGCCACGTGCATGAGCAAAAGAAAATCAGCTGGGGTTTGCAGCAAGACCTTGTGAATGTCTTGTCTTGCCATATTGGTGCCTTGCTGCTGAACAGGGTTTTCACAATGGTTTCGGGGGTGTGAGTCAGTGTCTGTCCCAGTGTTCCCTCTGATGGAGCTGCTCATCTGAGCTGGAGTTGCGGAGTCCTTGTACCAGCTGTAGCTCAGATTTCAGGGATCTGGTAGTGCAGTGTTGTGTCTTTGCCCCAAACCTCTCTGTTGATATTGCATTGAGGGTGGAGGTGTTTGCCCAGGTGGTTCAGGTGGAGGGCCACTGAGCTGATCACAGGGCTGGAGCTATGGAGACAGGCTGAGAGAGCTGGGGTTGTTCAGCCTGGAGATGAGAAGGCTCCAGGGAAAGCTGAGAGCCACTCCCAGTGCCTAAAGGGGTTCCGAGAGAGCTGGAGAGGGACTTTGGACAAGGGCATGAAGGGGTATAACAAGAGGGAATGGCTTCAGACTGAAGAGGGCATGTTTCTATAAGATATTGAGAAGAAATTCCTCCCTGTGAGGGTGGTGAGGCCCCAGCACAGGTTGCCCAGAGAAGCTTTGCCCCATCCCTGCAAGTTTGCAACACCAGGTTGGATGGGGCTTGAAGCAACCTGGTCTGGTGTCCCTGCCCATGCAGGGGCTTGGAACGAGATGATCTTGAAGGTCCCATTGCAGCCCAAACCATCCTGTGATTCCCAGAAGCTTCTTCTCCTTAGGGATGCCCATTCTCGTGAGGTGTCATTGTGTTGCTGCCCCTGAACTTTGTGTTTGCTCCCACCTGTCCCCTGAGGTTTTTGCAGATATTGAATCAGTTTTCTTCTGGTTTCTATTTTTTAATTCTCTCGTGTCAGTGCGATGGCACAGCCAGAACACGCATGAGCTCTTCAGCAATTCTTTCCAGAGAAAACCTCATGGTTGCCTTTTCCTTCTCCAAAATATCTGGAAACCACTATTCCTCTGTTTATCTCATATCCATTTGTATTGGAGGAAACTTGTTTTGTCTCAGGCAGGGGCTGGTCTGCTGGAACAGACGTGGTGTTGGGGCTGGAGCCCTGCTCTGAAGCCTGGGAGCAGCGGGAAGTGCAGTTTCCCATTAGCTCCTTCAGCTGTCGGAGTTGCTTGACGTGACACGGGGAAGTTTCTGCCTGATGGATTTCAGGGAGTGAGGCGAGGGTGGGTGTACATTTTAATTTTAGTTCTGCATGACGGAAGATGCTTGCGAGCCCATCATATTAATTTCAAAACTCTTCAGGATTGTGCTTATTTTGCTGGAACAGTGCAGTGGGCTGGCTGGGGAATAAGCAAGCAAAGCAGGAATTTGGGGAACGATAAAACAAACCATGCAGACATGAGTTAGTCTGTACAGCCTGTCAGTAACCACCTGTGTGTGTTCCTTGACCTCTTCCTACCCCTAGAAGAAATGTTCTGACCCTGAAGGATCTTTGCATCCTCAGTCGTTTGGGCTGGAGTTACTGGATTGGAAGGACTCCAGTTGTCCAGCTCTCCAGTTCAGCCATCTTCCACTGGTCCCATCTGGTCATTCATCCCCCAGGAGAAGCAGGGTGGATGTTGTGCCAGCAGGAACTGTCATTAGCTATCTTCATGTCTAGTGCCTGGGCATGGCAGAGGGGAAGGCGTGGAGAATTCCCAAAAAGGCAACTGAGTAATGGAAGGTGATGGCTTCAGCTGGAGCAGAGGCATCTCCACTAAAAGGCTGCTCTTTCTCCTCTCCAGTTTCCTTGCAGCTGAGCTCTGACAGCATTAAAACTTCAGGTCGCCTCCCTGTGAAAGCCTTTGCTTGCTCAGAAAGGAGGAGCTGGTTGCAGTCCAGTGACGCCAGTTTGGGCTGGGAGGAGGAATGGGGCGTCAGCATGGACAGGATGGGCAGGACCATGGGTATGGATGCTAGGTGGTTCCACAGCAGGGAGTGAGGAAGCCTGGATTCATCTTTCCAGATCTGAAACTTTGGTACAACAGAGATGTTCAGGGGAGTGTTTTTGTTGATTTAGCTTGGTACTGTCCTGGTTTACACCCCAGAGGCTCTTTAGATTTTGGGGATTTTGGGCACATTGTGGTTGTCATGGAATTTGAGGACGTTCCTGGAGAACCCAGCTGGGAAATTCCTGTAGATAGCAATTGACTGGACACTGTACAAGTGAGATGCAATCTGTGCTTCCGCCTTGTGAATTGTGTTGTTGCTATTTTTATTTTTTTTTTTAATAAATATTGTGTTTGTGTGCTTGGATGACATTTCCCATTCAAAAGGGGAGGGGAGGAAGGAATGTGTCACCCACACCCAAGGTGCTGGGCACATAACTCAGGAGAATTACTCATAAAGCCTCAACCTCATTATCCAGCTATGAAGGATTTCTGCCACCAATTTCCTCAGCCTGGCCACAATCCTGAAATTAATCTCACCTAAACAGTCAGGAGCATTTCCTCTCTCAGTGCAGGCAGAAATAATTTTGTCCCGTGGTTGAATGCTTCAGACAAAGACGAAAATAGGCAAAACCCCCCGAAAAGCCCGTAGTATAATAATTAAGCAGGTGCATTTGTTTGGGGTGTTAAAAAAGGATGGTCCCATCCCAGTTCCAAGCAGATGATGGAATGCATAGCATAGGTGGAGCAGAGTGGGGAGGACTCAAAGCATCAGCTGGGGAGTTGAGGTGGTTTCCCCATTGTAAACGTCTCAGGAGGAGGGATAACTTTCCCTTTTGGGGAGCAGATGGGGTCTGGAATTACAGTGTCCTTGTGGGCACTGGTAGGATGAGCTGAGTTTGGATCTTCTGAAGTGCCTGCTGCTGTGTTTCTTTCTCCTGCTGGAGTCACCTGGGTTTTAGCTACTCTTAGCAGTATCCTGCAGTAAACAGGGATAGCGAGCCTGTGATGGTTGAAATCCAGACCTAAACTCACCTCTTACATGCTCCTCATCATACTCTTCCTAATTTTTTTTTTCCTGGACCAGAAAATAATGGCCGTGAAGTCACAAATTCCCAGCTCTCAGCCCCTGTTGTTTGGTTTTCTCTCTAAAGAAACAGGGTGAAGGAAAGGGGCTCTGGGATGTCTAGCAGAAAAAGCATCCTTATAACCAAAGCAGTGATGATGTGGCTCAATAGGAAGTTGGAACCAGGACGTCCTGGGCAAAACAAGGGCCGGGGACGCTGCACCTCACCATATCCTGCCCTCTCTTCCCAAGCAGCTAGTGACAGGACAAGAGGAAACTGCCTCAGTTTGCACCAGGGAGGTTTAAATTTGGTATTAGGAAAAATTTCCTCACTGAAAGGTTTTTCAAGCATTGGAAGAGGCTACTCAGGGACAAGGTTGAGTCATCATTCCTGGAGGTTTTTAAAGATGTGTGGATGTGGCACTTGGGGACATGGGTTAGTGGTGGCCTTGGCAGTAATTAGTAGTTGGACTAACGGATCTGAAAGGTCTTTTCTAACCTAAATTATTCTGTCATTCTAGGAAGATGAGAGTGTTTCTTCTGTCAGCTGTCAGCTATGAGTGGTGGCTTTAAAAGGTTTGTGCTTTCCCTGTTAGTTCTATCTTGCCAAAGGATGTGGAAGTGCTGCTGGGCACGTCCCAAGTGTAGGATGCTGAAGGATGAGGTGGATTAGCATTCATCTGCTAATAAAGACCCTGGCAAACAAGAGAGGATGGAGTAGGAGGACTAAGCTGAGTTGCCCCATGGTGATTTCCATAGGTTAAACGAGCAGGTTGTTGGGAATTACATCCTCCAGATGTAACAACTCAATAAGATCAGTGTTTACAGAACCCCTCACACAACTGGATCCAAATCTTGATTAAACCTTGAGGCTGGTTGTCCCCAGCCTGTTCAGTAACACACACTCACTTGTTGCACTGCCTTTTGATGTTTCTCACTCCAAGCAACAAGAAGCTGCTGCTCCAGGAGGGGAAAATCTTCTGTCACAGTGTGTAATTGGCTTGGTGTGTTTGCACAGAGGTCACCAAGGGCTGGGATTGCTGCTCTGCTGCTCTGGGCAGATATAAATCATTGCTCCAATTTTATCTCTGAATTTTTTTTTCTCTCTGGGGAAATTGCATCCTTTTTTTATTTTTTTAATTTTTTTTAACTGAGCTTTCTGTATAGAGCATGTATGTAGGAAGTATATAGTATTTATATAGGAAGTGTTTATTAATACAAAAGCATTTTTGAAGTGTTCAGCCCACAGTGGCCAGAGCTGAAGGCAGTGTGTGAGGGGCTTCCTCAGTGGTGTTAACTGAGCAAAGCAAGTAGGCGTCTTAATTAAAAGGCCTTTTGTGAGCTCTTGAGAGCTGCCTGGTGCTCACCTAATGCAGGACCAGCCTCTTGGGGTTGCGTCCGCGCTTTGTTGTGGCAGCAAAATCAGCTGCTTTTGTAACCAAGAGGTGTTTTTTCTAGACTAAAAACTAAAATTGGAAATTCTTGGAAGGTAGGAGTGTGTGTACGTGTTTGCAGGCCAGCAGGAGAGAGAAACGAGCGGCTGGTGACAAATGCCAAGACCTTGATTCAGCAGGGTTCTCCCTGTTCTCTCAAATCTGACACACCGAAGTGCTTAGCTGGATTGTGGCCAGAGTGTTCCTCCCACAGCAGGTTTGGGATCTTAAAGAAGACTGGACACCTAAATAAGTCCTTCTCCTTTTCTATTGAAGGTTTTTATTAGCTATTTATTGTTTTTGCAGGCGTCCTGCAAACAATTACAACCAACCCCCTACTTTTGTACCGTTGCTAATCTGGAAATATTAAAACCTTCTAGCAATTTAAAAGATTTATATCAACTTTCTTTTGAAAAGGAGGTGCTGTTTGCCATGCTCAGCAGTGATGTTTCGAAGAGCCAACAGTTGTTTTTGTTCCTGTTCCTACAGCCCAGCTTGGAGGCTGCAGGTTGTGTCAGGATACCAGAGCTCCTGGTGCTGATGGTTGCCATGTACTTAACAATGACAGTGAAATAGTTTTTTTCCCAGTACTTATCAGTTGTCTTGCTTTTCCTTCCATATTAGAAGAAAGTCTTGTATGCCCAGGAGAGCAGGACTTGGGAAGCAGCTGGTAAGAGCATCTCTTCAGGAGAGGGCCACCTGAACATGGAATGATGGGGCTCAGGCAGATGCAAATAAAATTTTGCCCTTGAGAACATTTTTTTGGTTTTTTTTCCATGACTTCCATTTTATAGGAGTTTCACTCTCTTTTTGACTGAGTTGCCAAAAGGGAGAGCTGGTTTATGGAAGGTTTTGGTGGTGAGCCTGGGGAGGGAGTGCTTTATCTTCACTTATGTGGATGTCGTGGTTTGACGCTGGCCCAACGCCAGGCACCCACGAGAGCTGCTCGCTCACCCTCCCCTGCCACAGCTGGGCAGAGGAGGGAAAAGGAAAAAAATTAAGGAATGCTTCATGAGTGAGATAAGGACCAGGAGAAAACACTTCAAGGGTGAAACAGGCTCAACTTAAGTTGCAAAGTGAGTTTATTACTAACAGAATCAGATGAGGATAATGAGAAGTAAAATAAGCCTTTAGAACANCTCTGGTGCCTGGAGCACCTCCTGCCCCTCCTTCTCCACTGACCTTGGTGCCTCCATGTTGTTTTCCCTCACATGTTCTCACCTCCTCCTCTTCTCTGACTGGAATCCAAAATCTTGTGACTTTGTTTTGATTTTCTTCTTACATATGTCATCACAGAGGCATTACCAACCTCTCTCACTGGCCCAGTTTTGGCGAGCAGCATGTCCATCTTCAGAGCCATCAGCCACTGGTTCTGCCGGGCATGGTGGGAAGCTTCCAGCAGCTTCCTCACAGGAGCCACTTCTGTGGGCCCCCTGCTACCTAAAACCAGGCCGTGCCAAGCCAATACAATGGAAAGCAACCTTATCCAAGAGTTGTCTCAGAACTTTGGCCATATTTTCATGTTCTCCCTGTGTTCTCGTTGTGCTGGACCTTTGCTGGTTCCATGTCTTTGCTCTCTAGAGCAAACCATGCACAGGAATAAAATAAACATGGAGAATGGCTGTGTTCTGAAACTTGAGTGCTGAAGGATGCCAGGCAGAATTTGAATCATGGAATAGTCTGGGTTGGAAGCAACCTCTGAAGGTCATCAAATCCAACTCCCCTTCAATAAGCAGGGACATCTTCAACTTGATCTGGTTGCTCAGAGCTCCATCCAACCTGACTTTGAATCTTTCCAGGGATGGGACACCTGCCAGCTCTGTGAGCAACCTGTTTCTGTGTCTTACCACCCCTGTGGTAAAAAAAAGTCTTCTGTCTTGCCTGAACCTCTACCCTCTTTCAGTTTGAAATCATACTACAGGCCCTACTAAGAAGCCCATCCCCAAATTCACTGAAATCACTGAGAACTGTATTGTTCTGTAGGTCTTCAGGTTTAACTTCATGTTCCTCATCTTGGAAACTCCTGCCAGGGTGGTAAGGGCTTGTTGGTCTCCTGGGCAGTGGGAAAGGCGAGCAGGGGAATGCTGGTCCCATGCCACACTGGTGGGATGTTCATGTGTCCCTTGGATGCTCACTGGTCCCCTCCCAGGGAAATTGCTTTTTGTTTCACAGCAGATTCAGCAGTGGCAGATCCATTCGTGGGCAGCACAGCCACAGCCAAGTTTTCTGGGACTTTTTCTGGGACTATTCTGTCCCTCCCACCTTGTTTACCTCCCCTTGGAGGAATGGGAGATTTACAGCACTCCTCTTTGGTGTCCCTGGAGACAGAAACTGATTCATCCCCCACAAGGTTCATGTTTGGGGAGCGAGCAGTGCTCTGTGTAATTCTCCTGTCACCTGTGGTGGTACCGGTGCTGAATCATTGTGATGGGTGTCCCTTTTGATACCTGTGATGTTTCCCTAAATACCAGAGCTCATTGCCCCTGGATCTCCTCGCAGCAGTACTGAGCAAAGAGCTTTAGTGGTGTTCTGCTGCCCTGAATACTCCCACAGCACCATGTCTGGCTGGAGAGAGAGAGAACATAAATTGTCCTCTCACAAGGGTCTGGACTGAAAACTAGAGGATTTGGCTTTCAGTGTGAGCTAGCCATGCCTTAAAACAAATTTTGCTGAGGGCATCTTTTCTCAGCTTTATGGCTTTCCCTTGCCATCTCTTACTTTCACGTGCAGATTCTTCTGTGTGGCAGAAAGAAGCAGGTACATGGGAGTGTGGCCTCTGGGAGCAACCTGGACCAATGGGTTAGAAAGCTGTAGTCAGCCAGGTGATGGGGCAGATTGTTTCAGCAGTGAGGGGGAAATAACTCTTGTGGCATCTCCGTGACTGTGAGCGGTCTTGCTCTTGCTGGACCTGGAGTCACGAGCCCGGTGCAGGGTGTTGGTGGTGGTGGTGTAAATTGTAAAGGACACCAAGCATGATGAATGTGAAAGTCATGTGGTGCTTTGAGAGCTGCATTGATGGTGTCAGCCAGGCTGGGGTCAGGATCTCTCTCCCCAGGTGTCATGATGGTCCCTGGCTGTGTTGGCAACATTTTAACCGCCGTCAATTTGTTGGCCTGTCCAACCCTGTCACTGTTCCTGTGTTGTCTTTGTGCTCTTTCACACTCATTGATTGCCCTCTCCCCACTTCATGGGTACCGGTACCAGGGGTCTGGTGGTCTCACTGTCTATCTGCTGCCTGATGAGGAAAGTGGGTGGAAACTCTTTGGGAAGAGTCACCCCAGCTCTAGGTTGGGTGCAGGACGCTCTTGAAAGTCTCACTGTTTGGTAGCCACATGTGTGGCTTTGGGAGCACAGCTACAGAAGGGCATCATTGCAGCAGTGAGTTCAAATCTCTTCCTGCTCAGATTTGTTCTTTTTCACCTCATGATACCTGGAAGTCCAGGCAGTGGAGTTGTTTTTAGCTTTTTGATGCTCTGTGCCGAGCGAGCACTGATGATGGGACTTTTGCTGGAAGGGCTGCACAGGGCACAAGCACAAGGTGCTCCCTGGCCCCAGCCCTTCATCCACATGACCAAGTGTTTGCCAGAGGCTGCTGAGGTCTGGAGAGGCCACTCATTGCTGAGTAGACCAGCAGGCCCCCCCTGGGGACTTTGTTCAACTGGCCTGACCTGTGCTTCAGCCATTCAGGTGATGCAACTAAGAGGTTGACTGGGGCTAAGCTTGTGCCTGGATTTGTGTCCAGCATCAGCTTCACTACTCAAACTTTTCATGTGCCACTAAGTGGTTTTCTGTCTTTGTCTCTGACTGGTCACTGGTGCTCTCGGTTCGAGGCACAGTAATTGGAAAAGTTGTGTTTTTATCAGTCATAAAAATAGTTCTGTGTGCACACAACTATCCCTAAAATAAACGTCTCTCAGTTAAAACAAATGGAGATGTAACATCCATGTGTTGATGTCCTCTTTGTGCCTGGCTCCTTGCAAGATCTCTTTGCATTTTCTCCTTGTCCCCATCCTTCTGATCTTTTCAGGTGTCAATGGTGGACCTCACAAATGCTGCTTTTCATGAACTGTTCCATCACATGCTGATTTTGTCTTTAGGGGTGTGAAGGAACTGGGGGCTTTGTTTGTCCAAGGGCACATACAAGGCCTCAGAGCTGGTGATGGGACAAGAGGAAATGGCCTCAGGTAGTGCCAGGAGAGGTTTGGATGTGATATTGGGAATAATTTCTTTACCAAAAGAGTGGTCAAGCATTGGAACAGGCTGCCCAAGGAAGTGTGGAGGGATTTAACAGGTGTGCAAGGTGTGGCCCTTGGGGACATGGCTTAGTGGTGGCCTTGGCAGTCAATGCTTGGTTAATGGCTGGACCATGTTAAAGGTCCCTTCCAACCTAAACAGTTCCATGATTCTGTGTGGACTCCTGGTGGGCTTGGCTTGCCATTGCTCCCCTCCCAGTGAGCTGCTCCGTGTCCTCACCACACACGTGATTCCTGGTTGTGACACTGCTCTGCGAGATGCCATCGGGTGTGTGTGGAAAGGAAAAGGAGCCATTATGCAACACCCCTGTGTGGCTCTGCCAGCTGTCAGCATGTGATGTGAGCACTCTGGTGACCCACAAAGCCTTCTCCCTGGGTGGTGGCTTAATCTGATAACTACCCATGCTTGCCTTCCTTGGGATGTCCTGGCACTCATTGCACCCCCCCTCAGAGCAAATGGGCATTGTCACCAGGCTGCTGGCACATTTTGTGTTTTCTCAAACCAGCTTCTTGGCCAGCATTCCAGCGCTGGGGTGGTTTCTGGCCAGATTTCCTCCATGTGGTGGTCCCTGCTCAGTGAGCCGAGCTGGCTTCGCCTCCACAAAGCCTGCGGCTCCCGTCTTGCTGCTTTTCCCCTGCATCTCAATCCTCGCATTCCTGCAAGGGAACAAGATAATCTCTGTGCTGGTTTTGTAGCAAACTCTTCTCAAAGTGACAGCCGTGAGCAAAGCCATGCGGATGTGGTGTGCTGGGATTGCTGATTCCCTGGGCCGCCGTCCTAATCTCCTTAGCACTGGAAGAGTTGCTGCTCTGAGCTCCCTTGGTTGTCTTCCTCGAGAAATGCTGCCTCCAAGTAACCAGTGATCTGCACAAATTCCCTGGTCTTCCCTGAAGAAGTAGGAAGGTGTTCTCCCACTTGAGCAGCGTGCTTTGCTTTTGGCAGAGCTGAGCGTGCAAATAGAGGGAAGGTTTCCATTGTTGGATGCGAGCGCTGCTGTCTGGCTGTGGGAGGTGTCTGCCGTGCACCGCATGGGAAGAGGGTTTCTTGTGATTTGGGAGTGCTCCTCAGATGGGGAAAACCGGGTGTTAAGGAAGGATTTCTAATCAGAAGGCTGGAACACCTCTCCTAGGAAGACAGGATGGAAGAGTTGGGGCTGTTCTGCCTGGAGAAAAGAAGGCTCCAGGGAGACCTTAGAGCCCCTTCCAGTGCCTAAAGGGGCTACGAGAGACCTGGAGAGGGACTTTGGACAAGGGGCTGGAGTAACAGGGCAAGAGGGAAAGGCTTTAAACTGACAGAAGAGAGATTTAGATTAGAGATTAGGAAGAAATTCTTCCCTGTGAGGGTGGTGAGGCCCTGGCACAGGTTTTCCAGAGAAGCTGTGGCTGCCCCATCCCTGGAAGTGTCCAAGGTTGGGCTGGACAGGGCTTGGAGCAACCTGGGATAGTGGAAGGTGTCTCTGCCCATGGCGGGGGGGTGGGATAAGATTTTCTTTAAGGTCCCTTTCAACCCAGACCCTTCTATGATTTGATGATGTTTTTCTTCCTTTGAGATGTGGGGGGAATACAGGGAAGTGAAATTACAGTCATTGCAGTAGCTATTGCTAAGGGCAGCTCCTTGATGTTTTTAATCTTCAAGAAATGAGATTAATTTCCACTGCATATTAAGGGATTGATGGAAGCTTTCCTGTGCTGTGCAGGTGTTTGGACCAAGCACCAGCACCTGAAAACACATGGATCTAGAAATTAATGTTGTTCCCACATCTCACACTATGGCAGCATCTCTTTTCCAGCCTATCAATGTCCTGTTTTGCTACTAAAGTGGGGTGGGGGGAAGATAAAGCTGTCCTTGCCCTCCTTTTATCAAATGGCAGTCAGCTTCTAGTTGGGATTCTGTGACGGGGGTTGAAGATTTAACTTGATTTATTTATGTGTCCAGTTTTTAAAGGAGAAGGATTATTTTTTTCTCTTTTGACCTGGAATTTACAGAAACCCAGGTCCCACAATCAAGAGCAGGTGCCTCCTTGTCTTAAGGCAGAGACATCTGTGCAAGCACCTTAATTTCTGCAGCGAGCTGCCAGTGAATCTCTCCTGTGTCAGGCTGGGCTTTTTGGCTGCAGCCTCCATTTTTCAGGGCACATCGGTATATTTTGAATTATCTGCATCCCTGGGCCTTGCAGCTTTCTGTTCACTCCCCATTGCCAAATTTGGATTGTTTTGGTGTGTTTTAAAAACATCTCCTCCTCACACAGGCAGGTTCCTGTGCTGGTTTGGGATGACAGCCTAGAGGTGGTGTTGTGCAAGGTACCTGCAAAAGAGGTAAATCCAGATGTCCCTTTATTTCCCTGAGCAGAGAGGAAGAAGCTGATGTGAGTTACTTCTGCCTTTAGAGATCCAAAAGGCTGAATGTATTTATCCTTCAGCTGAATGAAATGGCAGCCCTCCACCTTGCTCACTGCAAAATTGAGGTTGTTTTATGGAGCCATGGTTGGGATCTTTCCTCTTTTTTTCTGTCCTCTCACAGTACGTAAAAATGGAGATGCCGTGTAAGGGGTGGTGTTAGAGCAGGAGCTCTGGGAATCTCAGAATCCATAAAATGCTTTGGGTTGGAAGGGGCCTTAAAGATCATCTCGTTCCAACAACAAAATGCTATTCCAAACCTACACACAGTTCAACATTGTGATCAGCATCCCTCGGAGATGGATCACAATGTTGAACTGTGTGTAGGTTTGGAAGAGGATTGTGTTGGCAGCTACAGAGCAGAGGGAAGGCAAACAAGCAGTGATTGCAGAGGAATGGTCTCCAGAGCCCAAAAAATACTCACCCAGCATCAAACAGGAAGAGAAGGAAACCCTGTGGCACTATCCAAATCTCTTGTATGAATTCCAAGGGAAAGGACATCACTCTCGTCTAGAATGACAGGTTTTCTATAAAATTTGAAATGCTGA
The DNA here is from genome assembly GCA_013398055.1 of Ifrita kowaldi. Classification (NCBI taxonomy): domain Eukaryota; kingdom Metazoa; phylum Chordata; class Aves; order Passeriformes; family Cinclosomatidae; genus Ifrita; species Ifrita kowaldi. Next base: position 316,652 of record VZRS01001720.1, on the reverse strand, counting down.
TGAAACTTTGAAATTCTTTGTGACTTCCCAACTGAGCTCCGCTTCCCACTCTCATTTTCCAGATAGCTACAACCCATAGCAGGGCAGGAGAGTTCATAAAGTCAAGGAGGGTCAGGATAATGAAGGGGAGAGGCCATGGCACAGTGCCTGTCACAGGGAGAGCATTTCAGCATTTCAAGATGTTTTGAATCAATGTTGTTTTAAAGTTGTGCTGCAGGTTGGTTTATGTCATCAGCCCCAGTCTCCTCAGCGATGTAATTGCCTGAGATGATCTGCTCTGGGTCAAGCTGGCCAGCCAGGAAGGATCTTGTCCTGGAAACTTTTGAGTTAGGACTGTATTTTGAGTTAGAAAAAAGGTGTTTTCTGTCTGTTTTGAGAGAGCAACTGGGAAGCAGATAAAGAAATCTATCAATTTTGTTTTTTAAACAGAACATAAAAATAAATAAATGCCGAAATAAATAAATGCAGAAATAAATAAAAAACCCTGCAAACAGAGAATTGAAAAGGCACTCAACTTCAGTGCTGTTGTGTGTGAATATTATTCCAAAGGCCTCACTGGGATCAGAGCACCTTTGCCAAATGCAAAATATTGTCTGTGCCTGCTGGTGTTGCTCATTCCCAATAAGGTGCAGTTGTTCAGTGAGTGGTTACAATTTGGGGGGTGAAATATCTAGAGGTGATTAAAAAGCAATTGAAAATATCTGTGCTTTCCCATTAAGCTGTTGCCAGGGGCATTGAACAGTCTGTTTCCTCCCCTGCACTTAGAACCAGCCTTTTGTCACACCGGAGGCATTTTTATGACAAAAATACATAAAATTACGTCATGTATCAACCAAAGCTCAGTTAACTGAAGCACGTGCAAGACCTCTATTGCTGAACAAAAACCTGCGTCTGGGGAAATTGATTTTTGTAGGAATTAGTAAATTTGGCATATCACTGTATTTTTAAATAGCTCCATACCCTCCCAGTGCCAGTTAAGGGAAGGGTGGTATTTCCATTCTTTCTCAGGCAAGAATTAAATTCTTCAATTGGACAAGAAAAACCCTGTGTTAGATACTTTTTTCTCCCATTTTCCTTCCTTCCTGCCCTTCCATTTATCTTTTTTTCCCCTTCCTTCCTTTCCCTTTCCCTACCGTGTGTACAGTGAAAGCAGAATAAACAAAGAAGCTCAGTGTTGGAAAAGTCTACAAGACACGAATCATAGAATAGTTCAGGACAGAAGGGGCCATTAAAGGTCACCAAGTCAAATGATCAGGGACATCTTTAACCAGATCACGTTGCTCAGAGCCCTGTCCAGCCTGACCTGTACTGTTTCCAGGGATGGGGTATCCACCACCTCTCTGGGAAGCCTTTTAAAGTGTTTTACCACCAAAATTGTAAAAACATTTCTTCCTTATATCTCATCTTAATCAACCTTGTTTTAGCTTGAAACCATTACCCCTTGTCGTATCACAGCAAGACCTGCTGAAAAGTTTCTCCCCACCTTTCTTGTCAATGCAGTGGGGGATTTTTAGAAGAAAATGGTTCTTAGAGTGTTGGAGACCAGTTTGGATGGGACTTGGAGCAACCTGGGATAGTGGGAGGTGTCCCTGCCCATGGCAGGGGGTTGGAACTGGATGGTCTTGAAGGTCCCTTCCACCCCAAACCATTCCATGATTCTAAATGCTCTTCCTTGTATGAGGTGAAGAGCCAAGGAAGGCTCTGGTCTTTTCCCAGACCTGCCTTGCAGAGGCTGTTGGCTTTGGATGGACTAAGTGATTTTTTTCTCTCACAGCCGCTCTGACAAATGACATTTCTGATAAAGAGCTCAAATTGTCTTTTAAGAACTATATTTATAACAACTTATGTAGTCTCTGCTCCTGCTATAGGGTGGCCATTATTCAAAGTAAACCTTTACTGTCTAATTTAGGAGGTACTTAAATATGGTGAGAGATGAATATGGATAGGAGGAGGACAGTCTACAGGCTGATGGGTTATTTGCAATATACTCTTGAAATGTGGGTTTGTAATTATTTATAAGAGAACAAGGAGAGGGAAAAAAGTTGGGTAGTAGAGAAGTTGACTCATGGTATTGAAGCAATAAACAATTTTCTCCTTCAAAAAACCCAAAAGACTGTATTTTACAATAGCTTTTGAAGGTGAATATTTACAGGACTGAAAGTTGGTAGACTTTCTATTATGTCCTAACTGATTTTGATGGGGAAGAGCTTTCTGGCTCTGTCACACCCCGTTAAATCAGCTTTGGCAATGCTCTGACAGGGTTTGCAAGGATCCGATGTTATTGGAGGAGAAGTGCTCTGGCACAGACCCGAGCTGTGAACCCACCCGTAATTTTTCCATGATTTCTGCAGTAACATCTCCCTCTAATGAGAGCAAAACAAACAAAATCCCAACTTTTGGAAAGTCGTGACCTGGATAAAACTAACTTTGACTTTTCTGTCTTTTATGATTAAGTTCTCCTATGGCTTTTTTTCTCCTGTTTCTGCCTGCAGATGCTCTGAGGAAACACTGAGTTTTGCTATAAAATACTCTGTCTTTTAAAAACTCTGCACCTGTTTACTTAAAGTAATTGCAACTTTATTTTAGTACATTAAATGCCTATATGTCCCACAGACCTTCAGATAAAATAATAGCTTTACTGGTGGCACCCAATCTCGTTTCTGAGCAGAGTTGTTGCTACAGGGCTGCTTTGTTTGTACATGTGGTTGTACGAGCTTCTCGATCCTGCTGCTCAAATGGAAAATTGAGAGAGTTTGTCCTCTATGGGAAGAAATCAAGGAGCATATGAGTCAGAAAAAGAAATTTGGGGAGGTTTAGTGAGTACCCACTCTCTTATATTTTAGTTGGCAAGAGTTTGGCACTGTTTGGAATTGCTGTTAGTGAATTTTCAAAGATGCTGGCAAAGTCTCAATTCCCTGCACATCCTCAGCCAGCATCTTGGATATCTCATAGCGGTGTTATGGTGAAGACAGAGCTATTTCAGGTTATGCTGTTGTGGCTGCATCTCCAGGTCCAGATCTTCATACCTTTCTTTTTGGTTTAGCCCAGCTAAAATTGGGAAGAAATTGGGCTCTTAATCACAGAATGGTTTGGATTGGAAGGGGCCTTAAAGATCATCTTGTTCTGCCTGGCTGTCTGTGGCAAAGTGTAATTTTATGAACTCCTTTGCCTTTGGCTCGTGGCAGTGTGTGTTCCGTGGGTTTAAGTTTGCTTAGCCTTCACCATGTGTTGGCTTCATGTCAGAGACTTTTCATCTCCTCCACCCGAGGAAGAACAGGTGGAATGAAGTGGTTGGAGGTGCTGAGGGAGATGCTCTGAGCTGGACATGCAGTTGGACACCCAGGAATCTGCTCGGTGCCTGCCTAAGCCAGGAAGGGCTGCCCAGCCCTAATTCTTTCCTTCAGACACAGGCACAGTGGTGTCATGTTGGCTCAATTTCATGCTGCATTCCATAACTTGGCCACTTCTGCCTTGCAGCTGGACACGACATAAATTTATACAGAGGAGGAAAGAACTCAACTCCTGCGGGAGGTCTGAGGCTGTGGATTTTTCTCTTTCTGAACAAATTCCTGGTTTGCAATCCTCTAACCACTGTCCGATCTTCCCTGTGGGCTCAGCAGAGATGTCTGGACCACAGCCTTGTTTTTCTTGGCTCTTCTCTCAAAGTAATTGAGGAAGTAATATGAGTCTCTAGGGTGTCTGGGAAAGAGAAGCTGGAAGCTGCTATCCTAACTTTCAGTGCTGGTTTTTTAGGACTGGTGTGTGTGTGTGTGCAAGAATGCTTTGGTACATCTATAGGCACACAGTGGGATTCTTGGGGTGTCCTGTGTAGGGCCAGGAGATGGACTTCGATAATCTTCATGGGTCCCTTCCAACTCAGGATATTCTGTGACTCCATGATTCTACTGCTGTTGCTTGTGTGGTCCAACCCCTTCACCTGGATGTGATGGTGGGGGTGCTCATGCTTATTTTCCATCTCTTCCCATTGTTCTAATCTGGAATTTGCTCTTCCCCTTGAGTTGGGATATGGGGTTTGCTGACCCGTTACATGTGGGAGTGCCTGCAGCAGGGTTGTTTCAGGATATCAGGTGATTGTTCGTGGTTGGGCACTTCTCTGGCTATTAATAGGATGAGCTCTGGTGTTCTGTCCTGCTGAAGCCCTATTTGACACCTTTCTGAAGGACTTTGGTCCTTTGGGGAAGCCAAGGGCTTGCTGCTATAGTTGTGCCACACAGCTCCACTCTCAGCTGTTGATGCAGCACCTTTTGAAATATTCCCATTTAATAGCGATACAAGGCATGGCTGAGCTCTGAAATGCCATGGAGAACCTAAGGAGTGGAAATGGAGTGGCAGCCGAGCTTAACACTTCTTGGCTTTTGTTCATGTTGAGCTATCTGGGTTTTGTGCATTGACTGATCTGCTTGCTTGGGCTGCTGACATTCATCTCTCTTGACTGTCAAATTCAGTGTAGTGGAAATGTTAATCTGACTGCAGTCACAATGCAAAGAAGGATCTTCAGGTAAAAACACACAGAGCAGACTTCTTAGGAATCTGTTTAGGTCTGAAGAACAAATCTGTACATGTTTGCTCATGTTGTGTGGTGAAGTCCCATCCCACCAGCCTGTGGAAGCTGGTTTGTGTTGTCTCCTCCTGCACAAGACAACTTCAGGGATCCTCCTCATTCTTAGCTCATGGAACAAGGCTCCCACTGGGATCAAGGGGATTTTAATGGTACATGTCCTACCACATCTCCAGTCTGGGCTAACCAACATCCCATTGTTTAAACTCGCCAAAGGCCATAGACCTCTCTGAGATACCCCTCAAAACTTCGAAACATGGAGGTGTCCTTTATTGTCCTTTATTTCCAGGCCATACCTGTGTAGGATCTAAGCCATAATCACAATCCTTTGAAGTTTTCAGCAGCTGTCTCGTTCTGTCTGATCTCCTCTTTGTGCTGTCACATCTCCCTGTCAGGTTGTCTCCTGCTGAATTGGGGTTCCATGTTGATACAAGATTTTCTGGTCCCCTTTCAAAACACCTCATCTCCTTCCCTTTGTCATTTGCATGATATTAAAGCTGTTTCTTTTTTTTGGTGGCTTTTCTGGGAGCTTGAACTCCCCTTTGTTGTTCTCTCAAGTCTCGCTCTGGGTAAGGCGGACCTGGAGGCAAAGTTGCTGTTGCTTTCTGAATTTTGGTGGTGGAACTTTTCTTTTGTCCATGCATTCTTTTACTGCTACTTTTGATGGATGGGCTGGAGGACAGTGAGTCAATGGATACGGAGTTCTTGGGACACTACACTAAGTTTGGATATCTAATTATGAAATTTAATTCTTCCAGTCCCAGGACCCATTCGTGCTGCTCTAGTTGGGTGATGCCCTGACTCCCAAGTGGTGCTCCAGCTCTGGTTCTCCTGTCCCAGAGAGGACACAGCCTATAAAACTGTCTCAGTTGCTCTAGATGGAGCCTGAGCATGCTGGAATAAAGCTTCCCCCCCGAGGAAAAGCGTGCCAGGCTCATGGTGGCACATTTGATGTGTGTGTGGGACATTGAGCTTCCAACCTCTGCTCATTTTGTCAGGATTTCTCCCTCCCCTATATTTGTCAAACAGTGTGTGAAATTCAGCACATTGGATGGAATGATAAGATTTACCTCTGAAATGGAGCTTTTGTGTATGAACAAACCTGTGTGGGGATAGTTGGAAGGAAAGCTCATAATACCACCAAAGTCTTCAAAAACTATGAGCCTGAGCCTGCTGTCCTCCCTTCACCTCAATTTCTCAGGTGTGACAAGCTTGAAAGCCAGAAACCTCTCTCTGACTGCACACTAGTCCTGACACAGTGAGTATATTTTTGGAAAATGAAGAACAATTGGTGTGTTACTGATGGAAAAATACAACTGATGCTACTTCGCTGAAGGAAATCCCACTGCTGCCTCTTTTTTTTTCCTTCCCCTGGAAGCTACAGAATTTACTACACTGTTTATGTGCTGAAAGAAAATGGTGATAAATTAGTCCCTGTAGCCAATCATACTTGTACCACAGAAACAGTTGTATTTATGGAAGTGGTCAAACATGCAGTAGTGTCCAGAGATGTATGGCAATGTTTACCCCAGACCATGGCACTTTGTGATTTATCACAGGACACAGAGCAGGCCATAATGTGTGTCCTAATTAGTGTAATGTACCTTGTAATAGCCGTGAAATAAATTCTGCACTGATGCTTTCGGCCCAAAAACACAGGATCTAATGCAGATTCCATGAAAATAAAAGGGGGAAAAAACTCATCTAATGTTGTAAAGGCCTTTGGGTGAAGTCTGAACTGCATATGTACATAATCCTGGAATCACAGAATGGTTTGGGTTTTGGAAGAGACTTCAAAGATCATCCAGTTCCAACACCCCTGCCATGGACAGGGACACCTTCCACTGGACCAGGTTGCTCCAAGCCCCGTCCAGCCTGGCCTTGAACACTCCCAGGTTGGATGGGGCTTGGAGCAATATGTAGGTGTCAAGTTTGTGGGCAAAATGTGTGTTAACCTTGCATTGCTCACCCTTTTCCTTCCATGACACAGAGGTTTCCTCTGCCCCCCAGGCTCATTCTTCCTCTGTCAGCCCAAGCAGGACTGGGAAATGTTTATTGATTAATTAATTAATCAGCCCCACATCTTTGCTTGCACCCTCTTGGTGTGGCTCTTTCTAGCACTTGTTAGTTTTAGAGAGAGAATGACTGATGATCATGTTCTGAAGCTCCGTGAATGTCTTCCAGTTCCTTATCTCTCTTGCAGATGGTATTTAAGTGTGCTGCAAAACATACTTCTCATGTGGGAGTGGATCTCCACATAGACTTGTAGAGTTTCTTCTGGTGTATTGCTGAATGATGCAGCCAAAATCAGCTTTTTAATTTTTTTTTCCTTTTTTTTCTTTTCTTTTAGCTCATGGAGCTTCTGGAGGGCTGTCAAGTACTGATGTTACCAATTCATAGGGAAGGAAACTGGCTCCCCAAGGGCTTTTGCTGTGAAGTGCTGTCAAGAAGGACTAAGCTGAGACCTCTGAGCTTTGCTTCCCAGCTGAGATGCCCTCCAAAGGCTTGGGAAAACAAAGTTTCTTAGTTGATGTAGGATAAAATTCCCTTCATTACTTGCTATCTCTGTCTAGTGTAAGAGCTTTTTTTCTTATTTTTATTTTTATAAAGAACCTTTATTATTCAGATCTTTATTAGGACAGATTTTCATTTTTGGGGCTGGGGCTGTGTTGGTTTATTTTTTTTTTCCCTGTTCTCTTTCTGTTCTCCCCTTACCTGGCTTTTTCTCCATAGATCATGAGTATTTGATTGTAGGTGGAAGAGTCAAACCAACACAAATTTATCTGGTCTGTCAAACTTCCTCTTTGTAATATTCTTCTCTGTGTAAAAGATGACACAAAATCAATCTCCTGGTTGGCGTCGTTGTTCCTCTTCCAGCGGCTTTTGCTCAGTGATTATTATTTTTTGTTTGGCTGCATTTTATTCCTTAATGTGTTTTCAAATACATCATCAGACAACAATTGTTGAGATCCTCCTTCCGTTTGAAGGTCTGAGTGGAGATGAGAATTCGTGTGGCCTTTTTCTAACCTTCTGTGATCGTGTCATGCTGCTTTGTTTCAGAAGGGATTCCAGGGGAAGGAATTGAGTGCCAGTCAAGAATGAAGAATGAGGATATTATATTGCAGAATGGGACATGGCTTCCGTGATCTTTTTTCAAGCAATACATTTGTGGAAGCTTCTTCCAAATATATTTTACTTTGTGCTGTGATTGTCTCAACTTTTCTCTCCCATCATGCTGCCCTCGTTTCACTTTTTCAGGTTCTCCATCATCTTTGTGAGTGACTGTGAAAGCAGCTGCCTGGTTTTAAGTGAAGTGTTCCAAAACATGGATTCTTAAAACTACTGTTCCACTGGTGAAATTATTTTTCTTCCTGAATACTTTTAATTCAGTACAAGTTCTTTCATACTGTATTTTTTTGTTTGTTTCAATAGACTTTTCTTAGAGCCTTTATATGTGTAGAACTCTGGATTCGGGGGTAAAAAAGAAGAAAGAAAATAAAAACATATGGATGTAGTTGAGCTTCTAACCTGAATTGAATGAACTTTTCATATTTTTTGTAGTCAAAACTTTGCAGAATCTTCTCTTTGCCCTCGCCCACATAATGAAGATGAAATATTAATTCCATGATCTGAGGAACTAGTGTGTAAAGACTGGGGAAAATTATTTTTGTGTGAGAGTACTGAGGAATCAACTGATGGCAAAGAGTGATGACCAGGAGGACTGAGAGCCAAAGCGAGCCCCAAAAGTGAGAAGACAGAAGGTGGTGATTTAACCTCCAGCTGGTTTACTGGAAGGTCATTCTTTGCCCAAAAGTCCACACTGGTGAATTTCTAAATCCAAATTTAGTGAAGGATGTAAATATAAATCTGAATGTGAGCCAGCAGAGTTCACTGTGCCAGAGAAGGTCAACCACATCCTGTGTTAATAAAAGTGTAGCCAGGGTTTGAACGGCAGCTGCTTCAAGGAGAAGGACAGACATAGAGACTCCAGAGTTTATTTCCAACCTAAACTTCTCTTTGACTCTGAGTTTGTCTTGTTTTAGGGGAGAATGTGAGGGAGTTCCTCCCTACCCCATGGAGTGAATCTGCAGAGATTTACCCTGCGTTCAGCAGGAAATTGCAGGTCTGGAACTCCTCTGATGGTTACTGTGAAATTACCCTTCTTGCAGTACTGCCATTAAGCTACTGAAGAGATTTATTTCTTGAACAGCTGTTCTCAGTTTGGAATTTTCATTTCTCTGAGTAGGATTGGAAGCAGGACTTCAAATGTGGCTGTTGGGCTGATGAGGCAGCCATCAGAAAATTATGAACAAAAAAAGAGATGTTTTCTTTAGATGTCTTCTGAGGAGGTGTGGTAGCTTCTTCCTCTTGCTCTGAGAGTTTTGCAGTCAAATTATATTTAGCACTGTCTTCAGTTGTGTCCCATTGATCTTTTTGGTGAATGCTGGTTGCATTTGAATTTGTGGGTCTAAACAGTTTCTTGTGATGGTTTGTTGAGTTTTTATTTTGTTTTGTTTTTCCTTAACATGAAAGGGTGACAGCAGTTTCTCTAAAAAGGCAAGCTAAAATCTTGTAAGTTACCATTTTTTCAAGATGTCTCAGCTCCTGAGGAGACAAACTGCTCTCCTAAAGGTGTTACAACTCACTTCTGAAACCTCAAGATTTTCTTAAGATGCCTCCCTTCTCCAGCAGTGATTAATTGCTGCTCCTGTAACCCAGTGGATGGAATGGCCTGGTGTAAATCCAGACACATGGAGACCTTTGCTCGTCCTTAATCATCTGCTGTCCAGTGCCACAGTGGAATAAATTATTATTGTTATTATAAAAACTGCAATTTATCTTTGATCAGGCCTCATGGCTAAATTTTTAATTTTTATTTTTTCTTCCTTGAGGCACAGTAGATTTGCTTTTTTATTGTTTGCTTCTTTTTTTTTAATGTCTACCATTAGAAATTAAATTAAGAGCATTTTAATGTCTACCAATATAAATGAAATTAAGAGTACTTGCAGAGGTACTGTAGCCACACAGTTACTGCTCATCACGATCTGATTGCAGTGATTTCTCTTCAGAATGACCCAGAGCAGAATAACTCTGGGGATGTTTCCTTCTGCTCTTGAATATTTGATTTCCAAGCACACAGTCCTCCTTTGCCTTCCCCATATCACTTCACTTGATGCATTGGCAAGAGCTGGGTAGAACACACAGGTATTTTGTCCTCATGAGATATTTGGCAGGTCTTTATTGGCTTTCTCAGTGCCGCTCTCCTGATGTGAGCCGAGCATCAGAAGCTGGGTTTATTTTAGGCGACTTACAAGACAAAATATAAGCTGCTTCAGTTCCTTTTCTTCCTCTGTGTAGGCACAGGCTACACTGTGGGAGCCGCTGGAATTATATCTCTTAACAATACAGCCTTTCATCTTTCTCAGACTGCAGTATATATATAATCCGACTGGTTGGTTTATTACATTTTTATTGCTGTCAAATTTTTCCGAAGATTAGACTGGGAGGAAAAATGCCTTCAGAGTGAGATCTATGAAGGTGTGAAATAGCCTCTGAGGAGGGGCACTGGGAGCACCGTGGCTTGAGTTATTGCCAGGCAAGCAGTCCAGAGGATGGGAAAATACCCCCTGGAGGTGTTGATGCCTGGGTGACCTGGCTGGGATGGATTAGCCCATGCTGGGGGTCACCTTTCCAGGCGCAGGAGCTCGCAGGGTGGGTGGGTCCTGCTGGGAGCAGAATTGGCTGTTCCCAGTGAGTCTGTGGGATTTAAAACATCTTTGAGATGTGTTGCTTATGAAACAGCCGAAGTTTCTGCGTGTTACTGGACTGTAGACTGTTCCTTCGTACTGATGTCTTCTGAATGGTTAATTCCAGATATTGCCTCGCTTATTTAAAGGATTTAATTGCCCTCTCTCTTAGGAGACCTTTACTGGGGCCTTTCAGTACTAAAGGGAACTCATAAAAAAGGGAGGACAGGGTTTTAGTGGGGTATATATTGATAGGACAAGGGGTAATGGTTTTAAATTAAAGGAAGGTAGGGATTGAGAAGAAATTTTTTATGCTGAGGCTGGTGAGGTCCCGGCACAGGTTGCCCAGAGAAGGTGTGGCCTCCCTATCCCTGGAATCTCTCAAGGTGACATTGGACAGGGCTCTGAGCAAACTGGTCTGGTTGAGGATGTCCCTGCTCATTGCAGGGGGTTGAAACTAGGTGACCTTTAAAGGGTCTTTCCAACCCAACCTATTGTATGATTCTGTGATTTCATTTTTAGGTCTGCAGAAATATAAAGGGTTGCGCAGGTGGTGGTCCTATGGCTGAAATGAAAGTACCAAGTGCTGATTGGTGCAATAGAGCTCTTGAAATCAAGAGCTGATGGTTATTTTTCACATTTTCAAAGCTTCCTGATGGACCTGCTATCTTTATCTCCATTTTTTCTTTTTTTTTTTGGTAATCTGTGCAGACACACTCCCATTCTGCTTACCAAAGCCCCCATCCTGCAAAGATTGACTTTCTTTTCCCATTTGGAGGAAAGAATGTCTTTTCATAGGCAGTGGGAATGTGGGGAGGAACTGCTGCAGCAGAAGATTTGAAAACTTGTCTCTATAAATGGTAAGGGCAAATTCAGCATTTTGAAAAGAAATAATAATTTTAATGTACATCTTGGTGGAGGCTTGAGCTTCATTTGCGTAGCTGTACGAATGCAAGCAAGAAACCAAGTTATTTCTAAAGAACTCAACAGCCTAGCTTTGATTTTTCCCTAGCAAAGCTAAATATATTGTACGGTGTCCAAGACCTCTTTTTCTCTCCACCAGGGAAATTTCTGTTCTTTTTGCATTCCTCCATTTTACCATAGAGGTCTTCCTTTGAATCACCCAAGGCCTGATTAATTCCTTATTCCCATATAGATGTGAATCCTGGCTGGATCAGCTCATCCTCATATTTTAAGCTAATAATTTGAGCTCCATGCAGGTTATCTCGTGGGGTTCTTCCAGAGACAATCCTTGCTACGTAAAGAAGTTCCTTTTACTTTTTGTGATTATTAAAAGATCCGGGGCACCATTTGCAAGAGTATGTCCTGAATGCTTTTTAGAAACATATTTTCAAAAAAAATATTTTTTTTTCCAGCTCTCTGTATTATTTGATCCGTTATCTGTTACCTTCACTGTAGAAAGTGCCTTGCTGCATTTCAGTGATAACCTTATTGCTGTGTATCTGAGGCAGTGTTTAGGTTTCTGCAGTGCCTTTCATTGTGGCATCTCCAGCAGCTTTGCGAGTGTGCTGGAAAGTAGGTCAGTGTTATTCTCGTTTATAAAATAGAGGCTGAGTCTTTAGGTTTCTCTGTAACCAATTTTTTTTTGTTGCTCGCAAGTGGTTCTGGCTGTGGAGAAGTTGCTGACTTTTCCTCTTCACTTTGCAGTTCTGAACCTCCCTCTCCTTTCCCAGTGCAGCTACAAAACCACTTCTGGGATGTTGAGAGAGATCTGCCATCATTGCTCATCCCAAACTTCCATGTTGAGCTTCCCCCCGCCCCACCACAGAATGGTTTGAGTTGGAAAAGACCTTGAAGCTCATCTCGTTCCAACCCCCTGCCATGAGCAGGGACACCTTCCACAAGACCAGGCTGCTCCAAACCCCAACCTGGCCTCCAGGGGTTGAGCAGCCAAAAATTCTCTGGGCAACCCTTCCAGTGCCTCACCACTTTCATTTTTGTTCTTTCTGAAATCCCTTCATCTGCGTCTCCAGGAACGCTCAGCACAGCACACAGTGGGAAGATGAATGTCAAAACTTATCTGAAATGCAGTAATTCAACTTGACCTTTTCTTGTGTTTTAGTTTACGATTTTACAATTATTTTTTCAACATTTTACAAGTATTTTTTTTAACATTTTACAATACAATTATTATTAGTTTAGCATTTTACGATTATTTTTTAAGTTCTTAAGAGTTTCCCAGGAGGGATCCAAGGGTGGGAGGCAAAGAACCAGTGCTGCAGGAGGGCTTGCATCTGTCCCTGTTATTCTCTTATTGAATTCATTGCCTTTAACAAAGTGTTCCAAAAATAATTTAGGATGGTTTACCCAGAAGCTGTCTGCTTCCCTCATGTTCACATCTTGAAGTGCCCTTGTCATAGAATCATGGAATTGTTTGGGTTGGAAGAGACCTTCAAGATCTTCTCATTCCAACCTCCCTGCCATGGGCAAGGATACCTCCCACCAGACCAGATCATCCTTGGAGTTGTCTGCTGCTAAATTCAGGTGTTCCCCTATGTCTCTATACATGGAGTAAACCAGTAACTGCCTTTCCTTGGCGATCACAAGTGAAATATTGGAAAATAACACTCTTGTGGCAGATACCATCCCAGAAGGATCAGTGTTCTTGAATTTCTCTTGGATCCGTGCAGCTTCCGTGATCCCTGAATGTTTTTTAATCCCAATGGATGTGTGTAGGGAGGCTTTGATTTATTGAAACATGAGGTCTGTGGTGCACTCTGCGCTGATCTCTTGGAAAAGCAGGTGGAAAACAGCATTTTGGTATATTTGGCATTTGGTTAAGCAAAATACATGGTGTTTTGCGGAGTAGTTTGAAGTGGTCCTTGACTAGGCAGACAGAAGGGCTTCAAAGCAATTTGTAGCAGTTTAGGCCCAGTAGAGTAGATTTGGGTCATTGTATCCCATTTTAAGTTCCTGTTATGACATTTTTGTAGACATTTGATGGCTTTCTATAAGAGCCATCCACAAGAGCATCTACTTCTGTAGCTCTACTCTCTTTCTGCCCTTTTCCCCCCTACTAAATGCTACAAATCACCCAGTTACCGTAGAAAAGGAATGGGAAGAACATTTCTAAGAGTCCCCTGGGTTTGTGGTAACAAAGATTTTGTTAGATGGAAATGTTCAGGTGAATTTAGGGTGTGGAAGGTGCAATCAGCCCACCCATCTCACACTGTCTCTGAAGTGCCTGACTCCAAATCTGTCAGCCAGAGAGGATTTATAGCTTTGGATGCCACCACTCTTCTCTGATTGGAGTTGGTATGTGATCTGGAGGAGCTATGTGGAAGTCCTTCGGAGTCCTAGCTGCTTTTAAAATGTCATATTTTAGATTGTTTAGCAAAAAACTCGGGTTTGTGACGTCCTCAGCAAAAGGCAAAGTCATCCACTAGGGCACTAATGGAAAATGCTGAGCTGAAGGAACTTGAAATGAAGGGGAAAGCATCAAGTGCTCCCAGTAAATTTTGGTGTAGGCCCCTGTTGCCTGTAAATAACTCTGCCACTGCGTGCAGCGAGGTTGGGAAGTTGGGCTCCGAGTACCTTCCTGAGAAGCAATCTGCTTTATTTTCCAGCCAAAAGATATCAATGTCTAATCCATTTTTGGTCCATTTTTGCTGCTCCTAGAAGCACTGATGATGTGTTGATTCCCACAGCGTGTATTTACTGTGGATTCCAAAGGTGTGACATCTACTGATGCATCAAAATGTCTCTGTTAAGCATTAAAATGTGCTTTGTTTGGATGCGTGCATTAAAATCAGTCTTCTCCCCTTTCCCCCAACATCAAAAAGCTTTGGAAAGTTACAAAGTTGTAAACAGCTACAACTCTGTTAACAAATTAAGTGGCAAATAATTAAATCTAGGGAAGTTTTCTTTTTCCTGCCATAGTGTCAATGTTGCTTTTGGAATGGGCCCTGCCAGCAGTGTAAATTAAGAAGTTTCTAGTTTTTCCTAACCTGTTTTGAAAACTAATGCATGAAAATAAAAAATAGAATTATCAGACCCTTATGGGTACCACCCATGGTCCTCTCTTTCCATGGTGTGGAGTTACAGACTTGGACAGGAAAAGTTGTCCAGAGTGGTAAAACTCAGCAACAAGTCTAGAAAGGATATTTAATGAATGTAATATTATATGTGTGAAGGTCAGCAGTGCTGCACTGAAAAGAATTCAGATCATGCTGTTTCAAAGGGCTGCGAGAGATGTTGCAAACTACAAGTTAGGATTTATTCTTCTGAAAATAATTATCATCCTTGCAGGCAAGAGAAGGTGCCTGCAGAGAGCTTTGTCCATGGCAAACGTCCTGTTTTAAGGACTCTGCACTCATTTTAAATAACATCATTCCATGCCAAAAAGCTACTGCTCTCAGGTAGTTCAAAAGTTGATTTTATTTTTGCCTCTTTTTTTAATCAATTAGCAGAATGAAAATGTCACTGCTATATATGGGCTGTAGAAACTTAATGTTACTTTTTGACAGGATGCTCTTGTAAGAGAGCACAGCTAAGGAACACAGCTATGGATGCTGAGCTGCCTGTTGGAAACAGCAGAATTCAGCCTTTGATTATTATTTTTCACCGTATTACGTCATTTCTCCCCGAACTTCAATTCCTCTGTCCTTTATGTGCTGTAGATTGTCACTGGATTTAAATAGCATCCGCTTTGTGCTTGGGGAAGGGGGGATGTTGAGAGTCCCTTTGAGTTGTTTCTTTTTTTTTAGAGCAGGAGTGTCTGTCAGGAGGGAGGTGGGTTTGGTGGCGGAGTATAATGTATTGTAATTACAATATTTTTGGTTTTTAATTCCTAATGCAAAAGGCTTGTTCCTCCTGTTAAACACATGGGGTTTTGGCAACACAGCCACCTGGGTGTGACAGAATGCAAATAAACCTCGACGGCAGGTAGGGAGGCTTTACTGCAAACAGATGCTGCCCTCAGCTCCCCAGGATGTTCTCATCCTGCAAAACAATCATGGAATCACAGAATGGTTTGGGTTGGATGAGATCTTAAACACCATCCAGTTCCAACCCCCTGCTGTGGGAAGGGACATCTTCCAGTAGACCGGGTTGTTCAATGCTCCATCCAACCTGGTCTTGAACACTTCCAGGGATGGAGCAGCCACAGCTTCTCTGGGTAACCTGTGCCAGGGCCTCGCCACCCTCACATAAAGAAATATAGAATTTATTTCTAATAACCAATCAAAGTCACCCCTCTGTCAGTTTAAAGCCATTCTCCCTTGTCCTGTTTTTCCATCCCTTGTCCAAAGTCCCTCTCCAGCTCTCTTGGAGCCCCTTTAGGTACCGGAAGAATCTCTAAGATCTCTCCGGAGCCTTCTCTTCCCTAGTCTGAACACCCCCATCTCTCCTAGCCTGTCTCTAGAGCAGAGGGCTCCAGCCCTTGGAGCATCTCTGTGGCTTCCTGTGGACTGAAATTTCACTTGTACTGAAAATGTGATCCTGGGTCTGCAGGTGTTCCTGTGCTTATGGGGAAGATTTAGTTTCCCACTTGGAAATGAGATGATTTTTGCTGAGGAAGTCAAACTGCTGATGGATGGGTTTTCTTGCCACTGGTGCACATTGGACATGCAGCTCTTAAACCCTTCACCTGCTATTCCACCACCCCTTTGGCCTTGCCCCTTTTTTCTTTTTTTCTTTTTTTAATATCTACAAGTAGATAAATATAAAAATGGGAAATAAGTGAAACAGTTTACTGGAACATAGCCAGCTGTTCTCCACAGCAGAAAGGATTAAAGTGCATCTGGCTCTTAGCCCCTCTATGGTCTGGAAAATGATTCCTTTTATTCCAAAGCAGATACCCTAAATAAGGTGCTTGACTCCCTCAAAGGTTGCAACCAGTGGAACAAGGCAAGAAAAACAAGGTTTAAACTACCTGATATTATTCACCTTCTGCTCTTGTAGTCACAGACTGATGTATTTATATTTTTTGTGCTGGATGGTGAACGAGAGGGGTTATTCTGTGAAATAGTTCCTTGTTAGAAGAAGAAAAATATCTGTGAAAGGAATGTGCTAATGCTGTTTCCATGTGGGACATTTTTGTGGTTATCCCAACCCCACCAGGACACACACACACACACGGACACGCAGAGCCCCAGTGAACAACGAAAACACTTGGTTTTCAGCTTAAAAGTCAAAGCAGCGTTTATTCGCTCTTTAGGGAGTAAGGAATTTGGTGTTCTGGCTTTGGATGTTCCTATTGCATCAGTATCCTTGTTACCCCAAAGGTAAAATCCAAGTGTGATTCAGCTTGAGGAAGAGAAATAGAAAAAGAGTTTTCAGTTGGTGTGTTTTAGGTGGTGTAACTGGTGCCTTGGGGGCAAAATGATCACAACTCCAGGACACCCATTGCAAGTCAAAATATTTCTGATGCCAGGGAATGTCCCGTTCTTTGTGATGCCTGTGAGTGAATGTGGCTCTTGAAGTACTTCACAAATCCTACTGCATCAAAGTAGATCTTCCCTCTGTGGGTCCCTGTTGGTTGAGCAATATCTCATTAGATGGTTTTGGGTATGTTTTTTACTCACTCATCTGCCCTCCAGGCTGCAGCTGATTTGGAATGTGCAAACTGCTCTTCAGCTGTGAGAGCACCACATGAGTCTCGTGTTTTACAGCCAGGCCCTTGTCCTTAACCAGCTGGAGAGGGCTCTCCATCAGTCCAGGAGAGCCATGACCTCTCCATAACACCACTGCCCAAACAGACAAGAAACAGGATTGAGGCCAAGCGCGTGTCCTCTGATTGCCATGACTTTCCAGCTGGGTGGTGCTTGTGGACATCAGCTTTCTCTCAGAGAGCTTCCAGCTTGGTTTCTGCTGCCTGTGGGCAGTTTTGTAACCATCACCTGTGATGGCACCACTGATGGCCTCACCTGGTGGAGCTGTTGAATGGCCCTTGGGGCAAACCATGTCCAGGGAGAAGCATCTTGAGGTGGAATCATAGTCTCATAGAATCATTAAGGTTGGAAAAAACCTTTAAGACTATCAAAGTCCAACCTTTGAACGAGCACCACCACACCCACTAAACCCTACGGTAAAGTGGCACATCTGCTCCTTTTTTGAACACTTCCAGGGATGATGACTCCACTGCTTCTCTGTTCCAATGCTTTACCATTCTTTCCGTGAGGAAATTTTTCCTTGTATCCAAGCCGAACCTCTGGCACAACTTGAGGCTGTTCCCCCTTGTCCTGTTGATGCCTTAGGTTTTAACTTCCATGTTTTTCAAATTCTGAACTGCCTAGTGTGTAACTCTGAGGTTTCTTGTAGCCTGCTATCTTCTGCTCTCTTGTGCTAGGTAGACATAATGAAGCCTCTCCAGGCCTGCTCTCCAAGGACACTCAGACCGTCCTAAGCCCAAAAGTACAAACCAAAAGCCTCTAAAGTGGGGGGCAAGCTTGGGGAACCTGCATCATTAACTGAAGGTTTAATTGGAGAATTAACCCTGATATGCAAATGAACCAAACTTATAAAAGTGTGAAGAACTCGTGACCTGTTGTCCATCTTGGGGTCCATCTTGGCAATAGCCTCTGGCTCCCCAGGGGGTACCTTTGAAGGCCTTTCAAATAAATACCTACCTTTATTCCCTTACTCCTGTCTAGTCTCTGTGTCTAGGAGGCCTCTTCAGGCATCACTGCCGCTGGAAGCCTGGGAAAAGTGGCTGACCCCCACTTCACCACAGCCTCCTTTCAGGCAGTTGGAGAGAGCAATAAAGTCTCCCCTGAGCCTCCTTTCCAATTTAGACACTAGCAAGACAATGGTGATTGCTGGAGGACAACATCATGAACTCCTAGTACTTTACTGTTCAAGTCAAAATAGGGAGAAGTAGTGTGTATATTGACTGGGTGTACTTTATTAATTTATGGTTTGGCTGTTGTTTACCCAAGTGTGAATTGGCAGGATTTTTCTTTAAGTCCTATTTGAACTTGGTTATCCTCAACTGATTGCTCTAAAAATTTCTCTGAGCTTGCATCATGATCCATTATTTGTGAGCGCTTCACTGCCAGTAGCAGATATCTGAAAATGGAAACATTTGGCCTGGAAATGTGAGTGATGCTGCACACTCGTTTTGCCTGTCTGGACAGACAGGAATTGCAGTTCTAGGTTGCTCCTGACCTTGTGGTAGGATGTGCCTCACTGTTTACTGAACCTGGGTGCTGCTGTGGATGATCCTGCAAGTAAATTAATTTGGGAGAATGTTGTAGGAGGCAGGGTGGCAGGAAGGTTTCCAGAGCAAGGCAGCAGCCCCTGGGGGGCCGTTTGCTCAGAAATTTTGTCCTTGCCTTGCTTTTGTCGTTGGCTTGTTTTGTGTGTGTTTTTATTTTACTCAGAATTCATTGAAGGCTTTGCTGGAAGAGCCCCTTCAGCCATAACCTTTAAAACTGCCACATGAAGTACAGTGGCAGTCAGAAAAGCCACTCTCTGGAAGTGACACGGTGGCACGCAGTTGAGGATTTCATCTCTCTCCCTTCTCCTTTTGTGCAATGAAAATCTGAATTCAATTTGTAATTTCCCCACTCCTTTCTACAATGTCAGTGCTCCACATCCACCCTGAGGTCTTGGCACTTCTTCCCATGAAGATGCTTCACTTGGAACTTCCCATCTCCTTTGTGGCATTCACTTTTTTCCTGCCTTTTTTTCAAAGGAAAAGGTAATTTCACTGACTCAGAGGGAGAGGATGCATTTGGTAAATGTGTTTTACACAGCCTGACTCTTGGTCACACGTCTGGTGGCACCAGCATCCAACCAGCCCTAAATCCTGCAAAACTCACCTTGGCAGAGCAACCCTCCCATCACCTTGACGTGTTTATCAGTTCTTCTCTAATTAGAGCTCGGCTGTGCTTCATCTGCATCACTCCTGGCCGGGGTAAGCAGGACATCTATCCATTGTCCAGTCAGTTTAAGCCATGATGCTCAGGACAGGCAGCTCCTGCTCCTGGTGCTGAAGGTGTTGGAGGCTGGAGCTGAGCTGGTAAAGCCCTCAGGAATAGCATGAATTATTCACGGCTGGATCTCTCTGTCCTTGTCCCCTGCAGGTCTGTAATAGATTGGTTTAGGTGTTATAATTGCATTACACCTCCCTCCCCTTTCCATTTCCCTCTCTGCTCCTTCCACCCTTCTTCAGTGTTTAATTTATGCAAGTTCTGCTGCAAAAAAAACTCAGAATAAAAAAAAATTAAAAAAAGGAAAAATAAGAAGTGATAGAAACAGGAAGGGAATCCTGTTGCTCTTTGCATCATTCCCACCTGTATTTTGAGAAAGGATGGAAAATCTTGCTGTTATCCTTGCAGTTTTTAGCTGCAAAGCAGAGCTCTCTAAATGCAGACAATGAATGGAGTAGGAAGAGAGCTGGGATGTTCCCTTGCTCTGTGGGTGCATCCCAGGTGACCAAGGATGAGGGAGAGTGGGGAGCAGAGGATCTGGTTATCCTGGTGCTCAAACCATTAACCAAACATATTCAGTATGAAAGTTACCAAATTATGTATTTATATTTGCAGACATTTTATTTGTTATATATTATATACAGAGCATCACAGAGTGGTTTGGGTTGGAAGGGACCTTAAAGACCATCTAATTCCAGTCCCCTGCCATGGGCAGAGGTGCCACTCTCTAAATTAGGTTGCTCAGAGCCTCATCCAACCCGTCCTTGAACACTTAAAGGGATGAGGCATCCACAACCTCTCTGGGCATTAACATGACTTGCTTTGTTTCTTCTGTCTCATCAGCAGGTTTTTAATTAATATGGAGTAGATCCTAAATAACACTTTTATCTATTTTTTTTTCTTCCCCACTCCCCATTTGTCAAACTAAAACTGGTGAAGGCTTCAGGCCATGAAAAACACCCCGAAGATTGGGATAGCAGCCGGGCCAGGGATGGGAGTTACCTCTCTAATTACTTTTTTCCCATCTCCAATCCTTTGCATGTTGGTCCAGCACCTTTAAGAAAATTCTGCTGCAGTGTGTTTATTATTTAACTCAGAATAGTCTTTAATAATCTCTATCATTTTATATTTATGTGCTATGTGTTATCTGGCAGCATCCTGTAACTCACGTCTCACATACAGAAATGGTGATTCTGCCAAGGAAAAAAACAACACACCAAAAATTGGATTTTCTTTTTAATTGAGGTGTCTAACCTTAATTACAGCAGGCTGTTGGTCCAGCAAACTTTTTGCTTGAGGAAGAAATCCATCGACAGCATTTTCACCTCATTGAAAGACATAAAAATGAAACCCTGGATATTTTGTTCTTGTTTGCTAATGCAGAGAAATAACAACTCGGGGTATGAATAATGTAAAAGGCATGCAGTACTTTGTGGGAGAAGTGAGTCAGTTCTGCTTGCTGAAGCAGGCTGGAAGTTCACCCAGAAAGAAGCACCTCTTGCTATGAATGAATGAAGGAAAATGTGTTTGGATGTTATTTTTAATAACAGACGTGACATTTTTGAGCTCCTGGATGGCCATGTGGGAATCCAAGGCATGTGCAGAGAGAGAAAGACTGTGAAATATGGAGCTATTCAGTAGTAAAAAGTAGTAGTAGAGGTCGTCTGAAGTTCTGGAGAGGTTTTTATGGAAGTGAAATAGGGAGATTTTGCCTTTTTTGATTATATACCAACTACTGCATCTTCCCACCAAATACAGGGGGTTGGTTGGTTGTTTGCATTTTTTTTCCGGAGCAACTAGGGCACAATACATAGAAAGGTTGATAGTTTTATAAATCATGAGTTTATTGAGTATGGCTAAAACTTGTGAATTTTTCAGGGACAGAGGGGAAAGAGGGATGGTGCAGTGAGAACATGGGGAGACAGGAAGGTTATATCTTCCCTTCCCTTCCCTTCCCTTCCCT
>VZRS01001720.1:186856-294787 GCA_013398055.1 Ifrita kowaldi | reverse complement strand
CTAAAGACTTAAACCACTCACTTTAGCTGAGCATTCAACTTCCACAGTGGTGTCTTGGGGGTTTTTTTGAGCATTAAAGGATGGTAAAACTGCTATTTTTTATGCATGTGCTTAATTATTTGAACTTCTGCAATTAATTTAGTTTTGAATGAAATGTTGTTGCACACGAAGTGTTGGTTGGTGGCATCTTCATGGTCAGAGTTATCATTAAATCCTCTTTACCTTCCTCTGCTCTGTAACCTGGTTGGTGGCTCTGGGATGGAGAGAGAAAATGTCCGTAGGGGCAACTGGGAGAATAGATAAATATCATCAGGGGGATTTCGTCCTGCTTTTATTTTCTGTTTCCCTTTCTTCTTTTCCTCCATGGGAAGCCAAATATAGATGGAGAGGGCTGTGCACTTAGAGGCTGTTGGTTTAAGTGATATCAGATGGAGCCATGTGTTGCACTTCCCTCAAGTAACAAGCCACAGGACAAGAGGAAAGAGCCTTGAGTTGAGCCAGGGGACATTTAGATTGGATATTAGGAAACATTTCTTCATTAAAAGGATTGGAAGAGGCTGTCCAGGGAAGGGATGGAGTCACCATCCCTGGAGGAATTTAAAAGAGACGTAGATGTGGCGCATGGGGACCTGGTTTAGTGGTGGCCTTGGCAGTGCTGGGGTAATCGTTGGCTTGATGATCCTAAAGGTCTTTTCCAAACTGAATTATTCCATGATCTGTCTGTCATGTTGTGGTGGTGCATGGAGGGTAAGTGGGGTGAAGAGGAGGAATTGGGGAATGCTGTTTTTGAGAAGGAATTTGGTAGGACTGGTGTTAATGGATGAGTCACCTGATGGTGATGTTAAAACCACTGCAGTCATTTACTTAGCGCAGGGTGAGCTGATAAAAGGTGAGTGGAAGGTACCAGGTGTCAGAGAAGCCAGAATCTGTTGTGGAGTCTGAGCTGAAAATTGCATGGTTTTGGTTGCTATGGGTTGGGTTTTTCAACCTTCCCCTAATGGTCTTCCCTATCTGGAGATTGCTGAGGAAAGAGAAATCAAAACAGATTTCGCAGGTTTTTTGTGGTCTGCAAGGTAAAAAAACAAAAACAAAAACACCCAAACTAAAACACAAAAAAAACCCTACCCCAACCAATCAGAAAAAAAAAAAAAAAAAAAACCAAAAAATAATCTTCTAGTAGCCAATAATAATTCTCAGTGGTTTCTGCAGACTGTAGGCTACCACATTTAATAGGAAAAATGTGTTACAACCCACACATGGTAATCATGTGCTTCCTCATGCTAGAGACATAATCAAGCATAAAATTACACAGAAATGCAATTTTATGTAATTCAGGAAAAGAAAAAAGGTGATGGTGGCATGTTGGAACAGGGAGATAATAAATTGCCAGGAGAGAAAAGGTGTGTGTGCACCTCCGGCAATGGACATGAACACGAATAGGACAAATTGCAGGAGGAATGAATGGATTCAGTAATTTTTGGTACTCTTGCATGGACATGGACATTTCTTTGGAAGATACCTTGTGGTCACATAAATGAGTTAAAAGGCAACAAATGGGAATTTGACAACTTTCTGATGTTCTAGAAGAGAACAAACTAAACTCTGTGTTATAAATTTATGAAATTCTGGAGTTAAAATGCCTGGACCAACTTCTCTGGAGCAAAGGACGTTGGGCTGCATGTAGCTAAAATGGCACTTAAATAACTTGTTAAATGTCCACATCTTAAGTATCAAAAGTGGTGATCTTGTGTGCATGGCCCATATCATCACTTACAGGTAGACGTAACAGAGATGAATAATAACATTTTTCTTATTAGCTTTCTATTAAGGTGGGTGAATCTGAACTTGAGCAATTTTGCAGCATGGCAGATCTGAGCAGTCATCATTTGCACATTAATAGCTGAAACCAAAGCTGGGGTGAATGCAGATTGGTGGATTTTATTTCCTTTTTTTTTAATCATATCTCTGCTGGTTTCCGTTGTTATAGTCTTTCAGTTTTTTGGTTTTTTGGTTTGTTTGTTTGTTTGGTTGTTTTTTGTATACAATTCTTTGTAGCTTCATTTTGCCATATATAATTTTAATAGGCAACTTGGGGATCCCAGGTGCTGCACAGACATAGGAGAAAAAAACTAAAACCAAACAGCTTTCAT
Organism: Ifrita kowaldi; assembly: GCA_013398055.1. NCBI lineage: Eukaryota > Metazoa > Chordata > Aves > Passeriformes > Cinclosomatidae > Ifrita > Ifrita kowaldi. The sequence continues at coordinate 292,637 of VZRS01001720.1, read as the reverse complement.
GTGGAATTGTTCATTTCAGATGGTTGAGAAATGTTTTAAAGGGTGCTTATATGTCAAATATTTTGGTGTAGCAAGAGAGGAAGGGATAGGTTGGAAAACAGCTTTGCAAGAGAGAAATACTGTCCTATAAGGGAATGTGGAGCAAGTGGAAGAACAGCGGTGTCGAATCTCAGGATAAGGGAAAAATTCCATGAACGTGTGAGGCGGGAGTTAGGTCAGGAAAAGAGTTATAGGAACAGGGCTAAGCTTTTGGACGTGGTTAAACTTGAATTCTCTCATTTTACCTTTGAACTGCTGTGTTTTACACCTGTTGCTGCCTGTGGTGGATCAGCCTCTGCAAACAGCCAAGCACCCACCCAGCTGCTCATTCCCTGCTTCCCAGCTGGATGAGAGGGAAAAAATAGGATAAGGAAGCTCATGGGTCAAGATACAGACAGGGAGATCACTGGCTAATTACCCTCATGGGCAAAATAGACTTGACTTCAGGAAAATTAATTTATTGCAAATTAAAATACATTTGGGTAATGAGAAATAAAGATGAAATTAAACCCACACATTCCCTCCAAACCCCAGATTTTTTCCCATAATGAAGAAACCCAGGAGTTGTTTCAAGCCATGACCTAAAATAAAATCTACCTTTCCAAATTTTCTAAGTTTCTGTAAATGTAAATCCGCCATTCTAATACTTTGGGTTTATTTTTATTTATTTATTTATGCATTTTCTCTTTTTTTTCCCTCCAAGAGCTGTAGTTACTTCACTACATGTTGTTAATGGTCTTATGTATTCTTGCATTAAATATACTTGTTTGTAGTTCTGCTTTCCTGGAAGAAACACCTTCCTAGGTGAGATACCAAGAATGTTTTAAACTCCCATTATCAAACAAAATTTTGTGCAAAGACAAGAAAGATGCATGTTTGTAATACAATAATTTAGGTAGAGCAGCACTAACACAAAGTTGAGCACGGTTGTTTCTTTGCATTCTATTTCTAAATTAAAAAAAAAGGATCAACAGCAAAAATAAACATAAACAAACAAAAAAAATCCTTTTAATATTTAATGGAGAAGAAGAAGACTGTTATGTATTTGTATAATTTAAACACTTCGACAGAGAGAGAAACAACAATGGAATGCAAATAGCTCCTGGGGAAGAGGATGATTCCTTTTTTAAGGACTTCAGACAGCAAAGCTCCGGTGTTGGTGCCACTGCTGTGGATCCCAACCTCTGGCTCACGACGAGCCTCCAGATGAGAGGTTACTGATCCAGGGAGCATGGCTTGGAAACCCTGAGAACCTCAGTGCCGAGGGAGGATTTTTTCCTGGATTTATGTGACCTAAGCTCGTAATTTTATGCTGGACATCAGTTTTCCACTTCAGTTGTCTTTGGTGCTGCTTTCTGTCTTAGAACAAATTCTAAGAATCATGGAATGGTTTGGGTTGGAAGAGTCCTTAAAGATCCTCCAGTTCCATCCCCCTGCCATGGGCAGGGGCACCTTCCACTGTCCCAGGTTGCTCCAAGCTCTGTCCAACCTGGCCTGGAGCAATTCCAAGGATGGGGCAGCCACAGCTTCTTTGGGCAACCTGTACCAGGGCCTCACCACCCTCACAGGGAAGAATTTCTTCCTAATATCCAATCTAAACCTTCCCTCCTTCAGTTTGAAGCCATTCCCCCTTGTTCTGTGGCTCCATGCACTTGTCCAAAGTCCTTCCCCATCTCTCCTGTAGGCCCAGTTTTCTCTGGATTCTCTTTTGATGCTTTGTTAGTGTTTCATCAAACTTGGCAGTAGAGTTGGACAGGGGCAGACTATTCCAATGCCTAATCCATCTCTGTTGGACTGTTTTGGAAACTTGTCCCACCTCTGGAATTGGTTTGCACGTAATTATAGCCCGATACCTTGTGGTTGATGAGTTTTTTAACTCTGGCACACATTGATTTTCCTTGGTCACTCAAGATGATGCTCTGCCTCACAGGTTTCATGTCATCGGTGTGACGTGGTCCTGTGGATGAAAACATTTCCTGAGGTTCAATAAACCACAGTTTCCATAAATCCATACTGATTTGAATATTTAATAACTGTCTCTCATGGCTGAGGTTTCCAGCAGTTGAAGAACCAATGCATTGAGCTGTCCCTTCCTTGTTGGAGAGAAAGGAAGTGTTAAATTGTGCATTGCAGCCCCAAATTAAATAATTCTTCTTTAATAATTGAGTCCAACATCAGTTGTTTCTTCTTCTTTTTTGTCTTCCCTTTCTTTTTATTTTCCCTCTTCTCCTGGATTTGTTGTTAGGCTGGCAGGCCATTAATGAGCACAGTATTACCTGCTTTACCCTTTCGCTTTGATTCCGCGTTAGCTTTTCTTCTGGAATTCCCTTGATTCTTTCCAAATGGTGTCACAAATCAGCACTAATGAGCCAAATCGCTGCTTGCCCTGCTCTTTCACAGCGTTTGGTGCTTGTGTTACCCAGGCTTGCTGGATTTAATCACATCTGAGCTGCTATTTTTGGACTTTCCTGAGCAACCGATGGGGTGGACATTGATTTCCACTGACTTTTAGAGAAATTTTGTGTTTGAATGTTTTTCAAATATTTTCCAAAGGTTGAAATAATTTACAAACATTCCTGATTTATCTGAATTGTTCCTGAGTTCGGTCTCCTGTCCTGCACCAGCTCCACTGTGAAAATTAATTTTTGCGTCCACCTTTTTTTTTCTTGGTTATTTGGGTTATTTTTTTGGCTGTAGATTTCTTGTATCATTTTTTGTGGTGGCATGGGGGAGATTTTTGTGGATTTTTTCTCTGGTTGATTGGTTTTCCTTTTTTTTTCCCCCAAGTACATATGCAAACATAAGGTTTTGGAGTGTTTTATACAATTCTTTACCCCATGTAGGAAAGGTTTCCATCTTCCCTAGCTGAGAATTGTGGATATCCAGGAAGGGATACCTTTGAAATTCCTACATGTTGTTATTTTTATCATCTCTTACACCCTTCTATTTTTATAATTAAATGCCTTTTTAAAACAGGCCTTTTAAAACCAGCAAGGTTCTAGACTTAATTTTTCTTTAATAATTTTTGAGGGTTTTTTTTTTTAAGTGAACAAGTTATGTTTACCCAAGCAGCCACTAATTTTCAGTTCTTTGATCAATTCCTCTGTATCAAGATAAGGTCTATCACAAAATTCCCTGGAGTGAAGAACAATCTTTCTGAGGTAGGAAACTTGTCAGCTGTAATGTTTTATAATTCCAGGGGTGTTTTAGACCTGACAGCGGGAGGCTTCAAGCAGATGCCAGTTAGATGGAAGTCCCTCAAGAAAACATTTTTCTCTACACTTCGTAGGCAAGTGCTTGTCTTTGGTGTGTTTGTCAGTGGTTTGGATTCTCTTGCTTTGTTGGTGACTCCTGAAGAGGTTAAAACATGGAAAAGTCATGTCCCGAGTATAGAAAGGCCTCTACAGGTTTTCAGGCATAGAATCATTGAATAGTTTGGGTTGGAAAGGACCTTAAGGACCATCCGTGGGCAGGAACACCTTTTTGATGGTATCCATCCATATGTGGCTATCAAAGCTTCCCTAATGGGAAGACTGAATATTTTGACCACCAAATGCTCTTTGAGGGACTGGTGGATGAAATAACCCAGTCCTGTCAGAAAGGTTGGCACTGATGTACTGAACCAACCCTTTTAATGAAGTTCTTTCCTTTCCTGGCAGTTGTACTGAACTGTAATGAAGTTTACATCCCTGTCTTCCTCACTGGCTGAAAAGTTCTGTGTTGATTTAGTCATGAAATGCATCAAATAATTATTCAAATGCTTTTAAATTTTTACTTCATTAAGTAAAAAATCTGACAGGTTTCTGCAAAGGTTGGCAAATGTGGTTTCTGGGTTCTCCCATGGGTAAAACATCATGAGTGGCTGGCTTGGACTGTGATAGTCAAGAGTTCTGACAGATTTAGGAAAGGAAGAAGCTCCCTTGAGACCACAGCTTGAAATTACAGATTGGTGTTCACCCTCTCCAGAGGATTTTAGGTTGAGGTTGATGGTCTTTATCTTTATTTGGGATTCTGGTGCTTCTGTTTGGTTCATTACAGACTTGTTTTAGAGAGGAGCAAATAACATGGAATTACATATTGAGACTCACTTGACAAATCCAAGTATTTTAAGGAGATTCTGGAAGGTGTTTCATTTTTGGGTTATTTCAAAAGTTAATTAACGTATAGAATTGAAATGAATATAAGTGTGAATATAAGTGTCCCCTTCCATGGGCAGGGACATCTTCCACTATCCCAGGTTGCTCCAAGCCTCATCCAACCTGGTCTTGGACACTTCCAGAGATGGGACATGAATTTGAAATAGAGAGATTGACATACCCACAAAACTGAAATGTTTTTTCCTGAAGGAGAAACTTTTGTGTGCAGAGCTCCTGGAGAAGAGCTGGAGAATGAAATGTCTGAAAACTCATCAGGTCTTCCCCTTGCAGGAAATGCAGCTTTCAGACTGTTCAGGTTTTGCAAAGTAAAGTCTGCCTTGAGTTACGAGGTCCTGGCAGTTCTTCAAGTTTAATTTATCTGTGTCGTTTTTGTTGGCAGGGCGATTCTCCCTCTCTGCTCCACTCTTGTGAGACCCCCTGGAGTAATTTATCCAGGTCCAAGGTTACAACATAAGAAAGACGTGGACTTCTTGGCAGGAGTCCAGAGCAAAACATAAAGATGCTCCAAGGGCTGGAGCCGCTCTGCTCTGGAGAGCACCTGGGAGAGCTGGGGGTATCCAGCGTGGAGAAGGGAAGGCTCCAGGGAGACCTTAGAGCCCCTCCAATGTCTAAAGGGGCTCCAAGAGAGGTGGAGATGGACTTCAGACAAGGGCCTGGAGTACCAGGACAAGGGAAAATGACTTCAAACTGACAGAGGGAAAATTTAGATTGGATATTAGAAAGAAATTCAATGTTTGTTTATGTGAGGGTGGTGAGGCTCTGGCACAGGTTTCCCAGAGAAGCTGTGGCTGCCCCATCCCTGGAAGTGTTCAAGGCCAGGTTGGACAGGGCTTGGAGCAACCTGGGATAGTGGAAGGTGTCCCTGCCCGTGGCAGGAAGGGCAGGGCTAGATTTCCAACCCAAACCATCCTATGTTTTTGGGGTTCTGTTGGTTTTTGTTTCCTTGGTTTTTTTGGTTTTGTGGGTTTTGTATTTTTAATAACTTTTGAGCCTTTAGCTTGCAGAACCATCAGTTGAGCTTGGAGAGTCTGCTATGTATCCATCAGGCACTGTTAGCTCTTGTACCTGTTTTTGGTAATTAAATAAGCACTGAAGGAAGGCTGTGCACACTCTTGCAAACCACTGCCTGTAACACACAGAGTATCTTGTTGTATTCTCGCTTGGACCAGCATGGAAAGAAATACCTTGAGGGTTTATCTCTGTTCTCTTTATTCCTTTATGTTTGTAAATATATACATGACTGGGAAGACAGAAAGAAAAAGGAGCTTTGCTAGGGAGTGAACTAAATCACAGAGTAACAGTTCCAGGGAAGAACACGAGCAGAAGCAGCAAGGGTCAGCCTGCCTTAATGAAATTACACTGTTTGGGGCTGTTATTTTAAGAGCTTTTCCATCTCGCTGTACCTGAGCACCAGTGTCATGCTGTTAAATCCGGGAGGCTGAATTGCTTCAGTGTGCTCTGGGACAATGTCCTGACACAGGAGGGGGGCTGTAATGGTTCAGGTTAACTCATACCAGCAGCTGCTGTAATGTTTGATAGCTGACTGCTGTTCCCTGTGCTCTTCCTTCTCTGGCGTAGGGGAATATCAGGAGCAGTGGGTCTGCGGTAGGGGTGTGCTGATTATTGCCATCTTTTAAACAGTGGCTGTTGTGTATCTGGGCATGAACCAGTGTGTGCCCAGGTGGGCAAGAAGGCCAAGGGCATCCTGGATTGTATGAAAAATAGTGTGGCCATCAGGACCAGGGCAGTGATTGTCCCTCTGTGCTGGCCACTGGTGAGGACATGCATTGAGTGCTGCGTCCAGTTCCGGGCCCCTCATTTCAAGAAAGACATTGAGGGGGTGCAGCATGTCCTGAGAAGGAAAAAGAGCTGGGAAAGGGTCTAAAGAATAAGTCCTGTAAAGAACAGCTGAGGGAACTGGGGGGGCTCAGCCTGGAGTAAAGGAGAGTCAGGGGTGATCTTTCTGCTCTCTACAACTCCCTGACAGGAGGATGCATCCAGATGGGTGTTGGTCTCTTCTCTCAGGGAACAAGGGACAAGACGAGAGGAAATGGTCTCAAGCTGCACCAGGGAGGTTCAGGTTGGACATCAGCAGGAATTTCTTCATGGAAAGAGTTGTCAAGTATTGGAAGGGGCTGCCCAGGGAGGTGGTGGAGTCCCCATCCCTGGAAGTGTCCAAAAAATAGCTGGATGTGGCACTCAGTGCTCTGGTCTGGTTGACAAGGTGGAGATCAGTCAAAGATGAGACTAGATGATCTTAGTGATCTTTTCCAACCTAAATGATTCTGTGGATTATGTTGTCCATAAAGTGCTTAGTTAAACCTGCTGCTATTTTTTTCCTTCCCCCGCTCCCCCCCTTTTTTTTTTCTCTGAGTAAGTGATGGTTTCGAACAAGTGCACTTGAATTTGGTTGCCATGGCGTGTGCCTGAAGTCTGGTACAGCTCCTAGAAAGCACAGCCTTGACTTTAAGGATGGATATCACGGCTGAGATCATGGATAGCTGATTACAGTCCTCATCTGCCTGAAGCATCTCTGGGAGCAGGGTGCTCTCCTGAGGATACGGTGCACGCCATAATGGGATGAAGGATAGCTCTGTGCCTTGCTGAGGGAAGCCAACACAGGGAGACATCTCTATCGCTGTGTAATGCCTTCCTCAAGATAAATGCCATGGAAAGCCGGCAACGCTGGACAAATTTGCTCTGCCATATGCTTGTGGAGGAGTGTTTTTCTGAAGCTTTTGTGTATGACTGGTAATCATAGATTTGGTTTAGAGAGACGTTTCTGAAAGTGTGAAGGGAAAGGAAGGGCAGCATGGTAATTTGAATTAATTGTAGTGTTTATCAAGTCAACATCCAGTGGAGACCAAATCATTATGTAGTCTCTTATTTCACTTGTAAAAAGCATAATAACTGAGTAATGAATCCAAGGTCAGATTGAAAAAAGGGATACACCTCCAACATCTAAAACATTTTAAGTTCTTATCTCATAATACGTGAAATGGCTTTGGAAGCAGACCATAGTGGGGTGGGTTTTGCTTGTTTGCTTGTTTTTCCCTTTTAATCTGCAAATAGATATGTGGAGGTAGTTCTTTGTGCTGCACAGAGCTGAGAACAGCCAACAAAGACAAAAATTCTGGTCTAGCATATGCATTAGGAAAAATTTCGTCACTGAAAGGGCTGCCAAGCCTTGGAACAGGCTGCCCAGGGCAGTGGTGGAGTCACCATCCCTGGACAGATTTAAAAGATGTGTAGATGTGGCACTTGGGGACATGGGTTAGTGGTGGCCTTGGCACTGCTGGGGGAAGGGTTGGGCTCGATGATCTTAGAGGACTTTTCCAACTTAAACAATCTCTTTGATCCTGTGATTGTTGTGGTAGGAATTCATGTTTTAAGACCTTTGGCTCCCTTACTGGAGGCAGGGAGAAGAGCAAAGGTGCAGAGCCTTGAGCAAGAAATCTGAGAGCCACAACCTGGACCTTCATCCCCTGTTTTCAGGGGATCAAATCCAGAGGTACCAAACAGTGCCTGGATGCACACCCTGAAACAAAAGCGTTGAGTTGCTGGCGTTCAGTCACATCCTTCTCCGAAAGTCCTGCCAGGACTGATGGGATAATTGGCAGTTTAAAGAATTGCTCTGTTTCCCTCTGCTCCATCACCCACAGGACCACAACAAACAGAAAGTCAGTCAGCATGTCATGTACATATAAACTGCTCCCTCCTCCTCAGGGAGCTGAGCTCTGTCAGTCTGGCTGTTGGAAAATGGAATGTGTGGATTTAGGAGCAGAAAACTGAGAACTTTTTTGGCTGGTCTGAAATGAAAAAGTGGGTATTTTACCCTTCTGACACCTGATGAAGTATCTTTTGGTATCTAGAGACAGCACTGTCATGGGACTAGGCTGTTAATTTATTATGTGAATGATGATGGTATCAGGCTGTGCTTATCCGAGCTAAGCCTATTTTAATGATCAAAATCTTGAACTTAGAATTTAGGGAAAAATTTTGGACTAAATGAAGCAAAGGGACAGCCTCTCTTTTGTATAGAATTTGTAGAATCAACATTGATTAATTGGAGTTGCAGTAATTACCCACTGATTAAAGTCAGTTGGGTATTGGTGGTTTACTTTGGTTTGGGTTTTTTTTTTCTTTTTTTCTTTGTTTTTTATTTTTTTTCTCCTAGATAACTTAATTGTATCTTCTATGAGGGTTTAAAACCAAAAAATAAAAATAAGACAGGTGGAGAGCCTTTGATTTCCACCTCATCAAAAAGAAACGTAAGTTTTGGTGACAGAAGATCTGTAAATATTTTATAGAATTCAGCCGGGAATCCATCTGGACCAGATTTCTTTTTTTAGCCTTTCATTCTTTCACAATTTGTCTTAATTTTATCTGCAGAGAGCGGCTTTCTCAACTTCTTGAATTCAGTATTTGAAAACGGATTTTTAAAATGTTTCCTTGCCAAATAATGGCCTGTAAGAGGCAGGTGTTTCCTTTGGGCAATTTAAAGTGGGACTACCCCTCCCTGCTGGAGCTGCACACCCTCTGTTTTCGCACTGAAACAGTTTATTCTGAAAGATCTGCAGTGTGTACAGTGGCTGGCAAAATTTAATTGATGCACTAGTTTATGATACCTACTTGAAATAACAGCAATACCTTCTGATTTTTATGGGCATGTAATCATTAGGGGCCAGATTCTTATATCTTTCATGGAAAACCTTTAATCCTTGGATTAAGGCAGCACAAAGTAGGAGGCACTGCTCGATTTGAATATTTCTGGTCTCGTTGTGGAACCCATTAGACACAACTCCCTGCACCCTCCCAGTGCTCCCATGATCTTAATTGTCTGAATTGTTTGTGGTTTTATTTGACCTTAAACTATTTCCTTTATGCTCCAGTTGCAGTGTTTTTATTTTCCTCTTAATAGTGAAATTGGGGTTTGATTTGAAAGGTACAACAGATAAGCTTTTCTGTCCTCTTTAAATTTAAAGACAGCGTTCATTTTTGCATAGCTGATGTGTCTTTTGAACATCATTTTTTTTCAAGTTAAATGTGACTTAATCAGGTTATTTACCAACAGGAATACAAATCATTGAATGGTTGGCTTGGATGGGTCCTTAAAACTCATCCAGTTCCACCTCCCCTGCCACAGGAAGGGACACCTTCCACTGGACCAGGTTGCTCAGAGCTCTGTCTTGAACACTTCCAGGGGTGGGGCATCCCAAACTTTCCTGGGCAACCTGTTCCAGTGCTTCAACACCCTCACAGGGAAGAATTTCTTCCTAATATCCAATCTAAACCTGCCTTCTTTACGTTTGAAGCCATTCCCCCTTTGTCCTATCACCACATGTCCTTGTAAAAATGTTGAAGAGGAGCCATGAGCTTGTGGGTGGTTTTGGAAACAGAGAGGTGTCCTCAGACTTTCTGTGATGTGTCTTCAGACGAGCTTTATGTGCTCAGGAACTCAGCAACCACCACATCCCCTCCTCTCAGGCTCTTCTAGACCCCTTAGATCCTCCAGTGAGATAAGAGGGGAAGCAAAAACCTGTGGAAAGGATAAAAACTCCCCCAACTTTTATCCAATCAATTTTTGCCCAGGGCTTGTGTCATTGCCTTTGTCACTTTATTTTTTGGGGAGTGGTGGTGGTGACAAATCTCCTCAGTCCACTTTTTATTTTTCGGACATTTCTCTTCCTGCATAAGCTGTTCCATGCTTTTCACCTCGTCTTTGAATTTTCGGTTTCGTTTTCCCCCATCAAAACACTTTTTTGCTGTCACTGGCACCTTGCAGCTGTAATTTCCATGGATTATTTTGTGTCTGTTTGGTTTGGATGGCTTCCCAAAGCTTTGAATGTAACACAAGCAAACAGTGCAATAGAACATTTGAAATACAAGTTCTTTTGGTCCATGTCCCGACTCCATTACAGAGGTCTCCTTCCTTTTATGTTTTATTTATTTTCAGAATGGTGCTTTCTTCAGGCTGAAAAAGGTTTCTGAGGCAAAAAATACCAGTTAAAAACCTGGCTGATGGCTACAAAGGGTAAGGAAAAACAATTCTCAAATGTGGATCCTGTTGTTTATGTAGAGTCAAGTCACTAAAAACACCCACCAACCAGTAAAATAATGGGACCAGTGAGATTAGACAAGCTTGGATAGAGAATATAAAAAATCAAGTGTGGGAGTCTGCATTTCTACTCAATATTGCACCTCTGTGTAATGATGTTGGAATGGGAATTCCTGTGTGATGGAAATTCTGTGGGCATTGCTGTCACCAGCTGAGAGCAGGCACAGCAGAACAGAGTCTGTCTCTCACCTCACCTTATTGGGACATAAATATTTTTATGCCTTATAACCACCTTGATTCACATTCCTCTCTAACAGGGATGCAATTACATGACATAATTACGGTATTTCTGTGCAGAACAGTAAAATGAAGCACAGGGCAGATGCATCTTTTGCATGCTCTTCATCAGGTGTGAACTTGGCACCTGTTAATTCCTTGTTCCCATTCCTGACTTCAGTCTCCAAAATGTGTTTGCCTTCATAAATTCACTGATGGATTTAGATTTGATCTGCCTGCACAGAGAAGGATGCTCAGCCACGAGCCCTTGGTATGTGACAGGCCTCTGTTAATGCTCTTGCCTTCTCCTTCATCCTTTCTCTCCTCTCTTGGGTAATGGAGATCTGGTTATCTTCAAACCTGGCTCTTAGGGCTGGGTCTAACCTTGTTTATAAGTCCACATTACTGGGGCTGAGTGGAGCCATCCTCACCATGGCCACGGAGAGAGGTAAAAGAGAGCAGCTGACCAGAAGGGGCGAATTTCAAGTAGCCTGGCAGCTCTTGAACTGTCTGGTTTTGTGCTCTCCTGAAAGATTTCCTTCTAGAATTGTCACAGGAGGAGATGAACTGGGTCAGGACAGGTGTGTGATTGCAAAATGAACCAAATCCAGGCAGTTTTGTGAAGAACATGAGAAAAGAGAAAACAGTGGGCTTCTCCCACTGTTCTCCCATGTTCCTTCAGTCAGAGGTGGTACATTTAACACCACGCAATGTATTTTTGTTCTTTCTTTTTTTCCCTCCTTCTTCTTTTCATAGTCCTGTTGCATTTTTAAGCCCGTGTAAGGTTTCAGGATGCACGACAGTCTGTGGCATGGAGTTCTTGCTCATTTAGGCTTTACATGAGGGTTACCTTCTTTCTTTCTTTCATTCCTGTCTCCTCCTGGATTGCTTCGTTACCCCACAGTTCTTGCACTGGAAAAAAGAGGGGGAGGTTTGCCTTTTCCAGGTGACTCAGGAATCCATGGGATGTTATTTCATGGGCTTTTCCCACACTCCAACATTCTTTTCCCAGTCTGATGAGACATTACATTTTTAGTTCTTCTACTGTATTATGAAACAAGTGATAGAATTGGATAAAACATTGAAAAGACTGGTGAAAATGATAAATTTAAAGGTAAGTTTTCAGGGTTTTTAAAAATCTGTTGTATATCTGTGCTTCCCAGCAGCTGCAAACTTCCTCCACTCCCTCTGTCTACTGAAAAGTAGGCACCTCCTGTGCATTCTGACTGGCTCTCCACTCTTCTCTGGCTGTACTGATTTAGGTCTCTCCTGGTAGCTATGGGTTCACACTGAGAAGTGAGGGTTGATCTCTTCTCCCAGGTAACAAGTGATAGGAAAAGGGGAAATAATCTTAAATTGTGCTAAGGGGGGTTTAGATTGGCTGTTAGGGAAAGCATCATCACTATAAGGCTTGTCAAGCATCGAAACAGACTTCCCAGAGAAGTGGTGGAGTCGCCATTCCTGGAGGAATTTAAAAGATGTGTAAATGTGGCACCTGGGGACATGATTTAGTGGTAGCCTGTGGCAGTGTCTGGTTGGACTCAGTGGTCTTAAAAGTCTTTTCCAACCCAAAAGGTTCTATGATTTAGGTGCCTTGATTTGCAGCTGTTTCCCATTCTTCTGCCAGCACAGAGGGCTGTCCTTCACCAGTCAGGTCTTCCAGGCCCACCCAGGCCTCACAGGACATCTGAGATGGTGTTTGGCACCCACATTTCAACAAATGCACCCCACACCGTGCGTCCTGTCTTCACCAGGGTCCTATATACAGTTCATAGTATAAAAAGTACAGCCTCTTTCTTGGTGGAAAAAAATGCAGTCTGCATTTTTAAGGGCAGCTCTTCTCCCCCGTGCAGGGTTTGCCGCTCAGCTGTTTTGCCTTGGCTCGCTCGGGGCTTGGCGTTCCTCTCGCATGAGTCACGCGCTGGAGCGGAGCTGCTTTTCCTCCCTGATATTTGCTCTTGGTTCCCTTTGGTGCCATCATGTGCTACACGAGCTAATCAGCAGGAAGGAGGAGTCCTCCAGTGCCTGGTGAACTGGGAAATTGGCTGAAATGGGGCTTTTTAGGGTCTTTTCATAACTGATCGGAGGCTGTGTCAGAGCAGACCTGACCAACACTTTTTTTTCTCAGCATGAGGGTGGATGTACTCCAAAATATCTGTCATTAGGGTGAAAGAAAGATGGGAAGGGGATGAATTCAGCTCTCCACAGGCTGCCTCGGGCTGGTAGCTGTCTCTGCCCTCTCCTTAACAAATGCTTTGTGAGTGGAGCTGGTCTGGAGAAGACAAGCTCCTTTGACAGCACATATTTACACACCCAGATGCTCCGTGTTCACTGTCTTGTCGTCCTGGCCTGTAAAGCCTTCAAACGAAGTGAAATCTCTTTTCTCCTGCTACGCTAATCCTGTGCTCCCCTACCACGCTCTGCTGCAGGCAGGAGACGTGGCAGGAGGCTCTGCTCCATCGTGGAGCATCCCTGGCTAATGAGGGTTGGTTGTTAGCGTGTTTTCTGAGGATTTGCTGCTGTGTTTTTCTGCTGCGTCCTTCTGGTGAATGTCTGTGGTGAAAAACATCTCTACTGCTCGTTCCACTTCAGTCCATGTTAATATTCATCCTGTTGCCTTGTTGCAAGCGACCCCAGCCAATTCCTTGCCTCCCTGTGACTTTGCTTCTACTGTGGAGCGTTCTTTACTTTAAAAATGTATTTTTTAAAATGTTTTTTATTTGAGGAGGGGGAAAGTTGAAATGAAGATAATCACGGTGCTCACCTTCCCTCCTGGCTTAGGGAGATTGTGTTGTTTAAAAACACAGGCAGAAGCTCCTGTGAACAGCAGATTTGTGGGATATTAAGAACCACTTGAAAGAATTAAGGGATCAGCCATGTTCTCTGTCACTGAGGGGTTGTGGCAAAAGTGAAAGAGTTGGAAAATTGATTGGTTGGTTTTCCTCAAATATGTTCAATGGCAGGTTCACTGGAAGTTTTTTAGCAAATTGACTTTGATCTGGCTGGAAAATTGGATCACAGCCACTGCTGATTCTGGGCTGTGATTCATGAAAATTTCTCCACTAAGAGGGTGGTCAGGCACTGGAACAGGCTGCTCAGTGAGGTGATATAATCGCCAACCATGGGAGTGTTCAGAAGGCTTGTGGAAGTGGCCCTTGGGGGTTTGCTGGTGTTGGGTTCATGGTTGGACTCAATGATCTCAGAAGGCTCTTCCGTCACAATTCTGTGATCTGTTGAGTTAGATTTACGCTGGAGTTAACTGGCTTCCATCATCTCCCACAGGCTTGGTAGGAAACCTGAAATGAAGATACCAGGTTGTTTTGTGTTTCTTGACGAATCACAACCAGAGGTAGAAGTAGATTCTTTATTTCCCACTGTGCCCTGTGTCCTCACCAGACCATGCTGCTTCTCATTTATCCTTCTGCAAGATTTATTTATAATGTGGCTGGTGGTGAACACTGGTGTAGGTGACAGTGTATTCTGATTGTGTGTGTTGAATAACAATATGTCTGCTTTGGGAAGTGGAAACAAGTTATGTTTGGTGATGGGGGAGTAGGATCCTGGGATTTAGGAATCTATTACTTTATTAATTCACCCAGCTTGCCCTGCATCTTCCTCCCCTAACAAATTGCAGTTCTGTCTATCAAGATGTTCCTGTGGACTCAGAATTTGTTGCCATCCTCAGATGCATTTTTCATTATTCTGTTGAAATCCAATATAAATTTATAAATGCCATTTCTAATTTTGTTAAGCTGACCTAGTGTGGTGCAGTTGGTCTCTGTCCATTCGTGCGTGCACATCTTTTATAATTAATAAGTTTACTCTAACGTCAGAGTAGCAAACTAGACACCAGTTCCCTCTTCCCTGTGTTCCTCCTCCCTGTTTTTTATTACAGCAAATAGACATTAATATTCATCTTTTGTAACCAGTGAAAAGGCGGATGAAACCTGGATTTTTAACTGACTGGAAATTAATTTTGCTGTTCACTGAAATATGTAATACTTCTGTGTTTGTCTAGCATATGGATAGATTAAGACTGTTCTACATGCAAGGTTCACAAAAAGTAGACAGCATGGCACAAAAAAGCAAATAGAAGAAGGCAATACAGGTAAAAAATAGAAAGAAAACCCTTGAGGTAGAAGCAACAGAGTTTTGGAGCATTCGTGTTCAGGCAATTCAGGTTTGAAGCTGTCTAGATCATCCTCTGCAGGAGCCAGAAGAAATGTTTAACTGTTGTATTAATGTCGGTTTAAGAAATAGGAAGGATGACATCACATCTTGATCAAAATGAGCTCAGAGTGACCTGGCACTAAGTCATGTAAGCACTGCCGTGATATAGCCTGGAACAGCAGAAAACATTACACACAGCTCAGTGCCCAAAAGATCTTTGGTGTCCCAAAGACTCGGGAGCCTCCTTTTCTCTTGATCTGAATTCCTCAGTATTGCAGAAGCCTGATTGCTTCTCCAGGAATAAAAGTATTTGGGTCCTGAGGGCTGGCCATGCTTGTGCCATCACTCTGTCATTTATCACCCTCAGCTGCTGCTTTGGGGAACCAAACTGTCTCGGGGTGTGCTGCCTCGTGTTTGAGGGTGGAAGGCATCCATCTTTCCATGGCATCTGTGGTCCTTTTGATGGAAGACTTTTTCTAGCAGGTAGTTTTGCTCTCACGAAGTTTACACAGCTTAAATGTGGGGGGAAGCAGGGGGGGTCTGTGAATCTGAGATTCCCAAGGTAAACAAAACATATCCAGCCCTTCTTCTTGGCATTTGCCTAAGGCCAGCCTGTCTCTGGTGCCTCGTCGCAGGGTTTGAAGCCTGTCTTCTGTTCTCTTGTGAGAAGACGTGCAGTCAGGTAGATGTGCAAGAAGAGTCTGTTTATTGAAGTGGCAACTGGGACTGACATGAAAGGAGAACAGCAAGCTTCCAGATTGCTTTCCTTGCCACTGCTCTCCATGTCTGATGTGCAGACATTGGTGTAACGTGAAATGTGTACAGATGAATTGTATCCGTCCCTTCCTATCTCTGTTGCTTGTGGTTTCCTTCTCCTTTATGTTTCATGTCAGTCCATCAGATCCAAAGCCCTCTGACATCAACAGGAGGTCCTGGGTGGAGGCATCCAGAGCTTGGTGGGGTTGGAGGTGCCTTTTGATGGACAGGAAAGGGTCTTTTCTACCTGATAGGTGCTGCTATAGCTGCAAATCTTGGGGATGACTGAGTGATGAAAGAAGGGGATAGACAGGAACTGTTCCTGTTGGCTTTGCGTGGTGTTGCTGAGCTGGATGAAAAATGAGATTGAGCAAAGGGTGCAATCAGATGTGCTGAGAACAGACAGAGCTCTCAGTGTCATCGCAATCAGAGGCCCAGTGAACAGGCTGTCTCTGTTTGTGGCTTGGTGTGTATCTCCATAAAATGTCATGGATGTCTTATCTCTCTGTCTCTGACTTCGCAGCCTGTCCTGATCCTATCTGTTCCTGGGACAAAATGCTCTGCTGCTGCTGGAGACACCTACAGTGGCAGCTATTCGCAGGAAAGGGAAACCAAATCCATTAGAAAGTGATCAGGTGCTCTCTTCAAATAAGGACTTTGACGAGGAAGAATGCAAAAAGAGAATTTTTGTCACTGTTTCTTAGCAAATCTCAAGAAGAGCAGGAACTGCTCTTTTATGAGATAATCTCTGCTGGTTTTACTTTTCACCTACTCCACGATGCCTCCAGGCCGTGGGCGTTCGCTTTGCTCTGTCGTGCACTTCAGTGGAGGAGGGGAGACAAGAGCACGGTTCAGGGGGTTGAGTCAGGCTGTTTACAGTCATCGGTGATGTCACGCCAGTCAAGTACCACAGAAGTGTCTCTAGAAGCTTCTGGAAGTCCGTTTAATTTGTGCAAGATTATGGATATAATGCCCTGGGGGTTCTATTGTTGTTTTCGTTGTCATATTTTGTGTCTTGTCAACCTAGGCTAGACAGTGAGGTCCTCAGGCTGTGGGGACAGGGATGACTTCACTCTCCAAGGACCTTCCATCAGCTTTAGAACTCAGCTGGGAAGCAAAGTGTGAGGAAATATCTGTACTGCTGCACCCCCAGTCCTGCTGCAGGCAGGGCACTGCTCCCGACCACGCTCCTGCCAGGCATTTCTGCAGCTCCTGTGCACTGCTCTCCTCTCCTTGCCTGCCCAAAGCCACCCAGGGACATGACGTTAATATAAGAAACTACACAAAAGATCCAGAAGGGAATAAATTACCTCAAAGGCCCAGGGTGAAAAAGAAGAAAGTCGTCCCCTCCGGTTACTCTGACCTCTGACAGTTGTGTTATGAGGCACTCGGGGATTTGTGCAATGACACCAACTCAATGCTGAAACCATTGAGTAAAAAAACAACAAAACAAGGTGATTCAACAACAGAGCTTGTTCATAAATTCAGTCTCTGGGAGAAAGAGAAAAGAGACAATTTTGCAGGTAAATTCCAGGTTTATTGAGTTTTGGTTTTAATAATTGAGAGAAAACCTAAGAAAAGAAGCTGAAAAGCAGCGTGTCTGGGACGAAGTTAGTCTTGGTTGAAGATATCTCTGGTCATTGCAGGGGGGGTTGTTCTAGATGACTTTTAAAAGGTCCCTTCCAACCCAAATTGTTCCATGAGTCTCTGGTACTCTGCCAGCAGGAGAGCTCTGCATCTGTCTGTCAATTTTACAGGCAGTGAAGTGGCGGCAGCCATATGGAAAGCAAGGAAATGCTGAGTATTCTTCCTTGTGGTTCCTGCGTAAACAAATCTCCCAGTGAAAAATGAAAGGAGGTCAATCTCTTTAGTTCAGCTGAGGGGAGGTTAAAAGGCAAAAGAGAGATCAAACAGCAAAGTTTAAGAGTTGAGAAGACAAAGTTCTCCTAACAGAGTGTCTGGGGCTGATCCGTCATTAACTGGAGCCTCAGGAAGGCTCTTATGGAAAGAGGTGACCTGAGCTGACCAGAGGCTGTAGGGGTTGATGTGTAAAGAAGATTTATGTGAAATGATCTGCAAGTTCTTTATGAAGGTCAGGCTGGTTGATCAAAGGATTTTATCTGGGTGAAAAGTCTCAGAAAAATATATCTCAGGTGGGTCATCCAGAAGTGAAGGTGTCATCATCATTAATGAGTTCTGAAGCCCCCGGTGAAGGCACTTCTCCATCAGCAGGGTGGTGGTAGAGCTGGAATAGAGCACCTGGACAGGATGGAGAGGTGGGGCTGTGTGAACCCCATGAAGTTCAACAAGGCCAGGTGCAAGTTCCTGCACCTGTGTCAGAGCAATCCCAAACACAAGCACAGGCTGGGCAGAGAATGGATTGAGAGCAGCCCTGAGGAGGACTCGGGGGGGGTGGTGCATGAAACGCTCAATGTGACCCAGCGATTGTGCTCTGGCAGCCCAGAAAGCCAACCCTGTCCTGGGCTGCATCCAGAGCAGGGTGGGCAGCAGGTGAGGGAGGGGATTCTGCCCCTCTGCTCTGCTCTGGTGAAAGCCCACCTGGAGCTGTTGGATCCCCAACATAAGAAGGATGTGGAGCTGCCTGAGTGAGTCCAGAGAAACCCAGGAAGAGGATCTGAGAGGTGAAGCACCTCTGCTATGGAGACAGGCTGAGAGAGCTGGGGCTGTTCATCCTGGAGAAGAGGAGGCTCCAGGGAGACCTTAGAGCTCCTTCCGGAGCCTGAAGGGGCTCCAGGAGAGCTGGAGAGGGACTTCGGACAAGGACACGAAGTGACAGAACAAGGAGTAATGGCTTCAAACTGAAAGAAAGCTGGCTTAGATCTGATATTGGGAGGAAATTCTATATTAGGAGGGTGGTGAGGCCCCAGCACAGGTTGTCCAGAGAAGCTGTGGATGCCCCATCCCTGGAAGTGTCCACAGCCAGGCTGGATTGGGCTTGGAGCCACTCCTCTGAGTTGGGCGGTACCAGCGAACTTGCTGAGGATACACTGCCCCATCATCCAGGTCATCAATGAAGACGTTAAACAGGGCTGGACCCAGTATTGGCAGGTTTTATCACCTCCAGGTGCAAGAAGACCTTTCTCCATGTTGCCTGTTCCCAGAGGTGCTCCATCCTTCCTCATAGGCTCTCCCAATGTCTCAGGTCACCTTTCCAGCTTTGGTTTAGAGCTAGTCCCTTGTCTTGCCCAACGAGAGTGAAAAGAATGTTTTCCTCCCTTTTTGCAGCAGCTTTGCAGAATTGAAGGATTAAGTCTTCCCATCAATCTTCCCTTCTATAGGAAAAGCAACCCCATTTACTCAATCTTTCCTATCAGGTTATGTTTTCTTGACCTGTTGTCATTCTCCGAGTTCCCTACAGACTCCCTTCAGTCTCTAACAAAATGTTTGCTGGAGCTTGTTGCCTACAGCTGAGGACTCCGCAGCACGGGGTCGAGCAAAAGGTTTGCTTCCCTCGTCGAGAAGACTGTAATCCTATTTACACATCCCATGATGATGCCTGCCACTGTTACAGGAAATGTCACTGCAGATCCGTGTTCAGCTTGAAGTCTGTGGCATCCATCCATCCTTCTCTGCAGCACTGGCCAGCAGCTCCCCATCCTCTGTTGGTGCTCTTGTTTGCTCTCTCTAAATTCAGGCCCCTGCAGTTGACCTGGATTATGCAGCGCCTTATTTTCTTTGTTGCACATCACTTCTGGTTTGTTAAGATTGTTCTGGAGGCTGGAGCCGTCATCTAATTCCCTGCTGTGTGTGCGTTTGACGAGGGTAATTCCTGTTCCATCATCCAGCTCCCTGCTCAAAATACACTTGGGGAGAGCAAAGTATGGCGGACACCATACAAAGATTGTTCTTTAGTTATGGCAACAGTCCACTGGGAGCATTTAATGGCTTTAAACTGAAAGAGAGTAGGTTTAGATTAGGTATTAGAAAGAAATTGTTTACTGTGAGGGTGGTGAGGCCCTCACACAGGTTGCCCTGAGGAGCTGTGGCTGCCCCATCCCTGGCATTGTTCCGGACCAGATTGGCTGAGGCTTGGAGCAACCTGGTCCATTGGAAGGTGTCCCTGCCCATGGCAAGGGGTTGGAACCTGACAACTTTTAGGGCCCTTCCAACAGAAACCATTCAATGATTCTATGATTTTTCTAATTAAAAAAAAAAAATCCCTGCACCTCCAATCCATTTATTTGGCCATGCAAACATGAGAGCATAAGAGCATAACAGGATCATATCAGCTGTTTTTCTGCTAACTTCACTACTTGCTAACTTCTATAAAGAGTTAAAGGTTGGTTTGATATGACTTCTTGCTGGCTTAAAAGTGGCTGTAATTCTGGTTTTCACCATCACATACTTCCAGTGGCTTTATTCCAGTGCTTTTACAGGAAATGGGGAAAAAAAATGGTGGGTTTGCAATTTTCTTACTCTTCTTTTCTCCACCTGTTTAGTAAATAGGCACCGTAAATGTCCTTCAGTCTGCCAAGAGGGCCATGAACGGCTCTGATGCTGCTTCAGGTATCACAGAAGGAAAACTGCAGAATCCCAGTGGTAGGAAAGAACCTCTGGAGGTCGTCTTGTCCAACCCCCTCCTGAGAGCAGGGTCACCTAGAGCAGGTTTCTCAGGCACACGATCGGTCAGGGCTTGAATATCCCCAAGGAGGGGGACTGCACAGCCTCTCTGTGCAGCCTGTGCTGATGTTTGATGGCTCTCATCGTAAAAAAAACCCCACAAAATAAGCAAAAAAGCCACTCTGACCCCAAAACAATCAGGGTTTTTTTTTCTTTTTGAAGTGGAATTTCCTGTATTTAAATCCCTCTTGCCTCTTGTCCTGTCACTGAACACCACCAGGAAGAGTCTGGCTCCATCGTGTTTGCTTCTTTCCATCAGATATTTATGCACCTTAATACCACCACATCCTTCTCCTCTTCAGGATGAACAGTCCCAACTCCCTCAGCCTCTCTATGGGAGGTACTCCCATGTCTTAACCATCTTTATGCTCCCTCACTGGATTCTCTCCAGTATGTCCATGTCTCTCCTCCTTTCCCATTTTTTTCCAGTATTGTCTGGAAAGAAATGTTCTAGCTCATGTCTTTCTCAGCCAAACTCAAGTTTAAATACGTATCCCTTGTCTGAAGTGCTGTTGTGCTTTAATTCCAGCTGGCAATTAAGCTCCCCACAGCCACTCCCTTGCCATCCCCAGCAGGTTGGTGGAAATGAAGTGCATGAGTGAAAGTGAGAAAGCTCATGGCTTGAGATAAGAATACTTTAATGATTGAGATAATAATAATAATGGTAATAATAGTAATAATAGTAATAATAATAATAATAAACTTATTTCTTCCATGCTGAAATCTCACCTTTTATTACCACCACTAATGCTGCCCACCCAAGTATCTCTAAATGGAGACTGATGGGTGTAGAACTCTCTAATAATTTTGCCTGCTTGATTTTACCTGCCAATATCATTCCTAGTCCAAGAAATATGGACCAACTCTTTCCTTGAGATCCTACATCCTACTGTTCTAGTCATGGCATGGTTGGCTTCTACAGGATATACACAGCAAGAAGTAGTTGAATTCATTGAAATACAAATTAATGCTCCTGGCAGGATAGTTGTCCTTTTAGTCTGGATTGGATGTGGTTATTCTTTTATTTGTATTTTAGATGATGAGGATAAAGCTGTGATAAAATCTTTTTTTCTTCTTTCTTTTTCTCTTTTTTTTTTTCCCTCTGTGTCTAGTACGCTAGGAAATGCTTGTTCCAATTTGTACAAACTGCCTTCACAGTAAATTGGACAAGTCTCCCCGAGGAGCAGTAGACAAAAGAGCTGGGAAGTGCCATGGGGATGGGGAGGGAAATGCTTTTATTGCCAATCAAATTAAAGGCATTTAGATCTGCTCTTAAATTTTTCTGTAAATATACTACTGTGGGGTAAGAATGTGGCTCCAGAGCTGTGTGAATAAGGGATATTTCAATAGCTTGGTAGGATGGGGTGGGAGGTGCCTGCTGCTAAAAAGGTTGGTTAAGCTACAACAAAATATTTCATTTTCAATTCTTTCTATTTTTCCTCTCTTACAAGGAGAAAAAGCTTTAAAATGGAAACAAGTCCTGAAAATGATAAATCAACATGAAACACTTGGGGTGCTCTAAAAACCCTCCTTCTCTCCCCCTTTCACACCACTCTGTTGGAGAAAAAATAGACACATTCACTGTTTGCCAAAACAACACTTGCCCAGTTGTAATCAAGTCATTTTACAACAGGGTGTAGAATTTTACTCCGTGTTTGTTTTCTGTGGCCTTGGGGAAGTCATGGCAGGAAATGTTTCCACTTGCTTGTCTCTAAAGAGAAAGGGTGGTAAGGAACAATCTCTGTGTCCCACTTTCCTGCTTGCAGTGGTCTTAAACTGTGGGAGATAAAGAAAATGAGATAATTCCTTATCTCTGCCCAGAGACTTTCTTGTAAACATCTTCCACGTGCCCATATTTTCCCAGGTAAGAGTTTTGCTGGATCTCGGGTTGCATTTTGTGATGAAGGTTGTGATGGTAGTTCTGAGCTCACCTGAGACCTGGGAGAGCTGAGGTTTGTTCCCAGGTCCATCACAGACTCCTCAACTGAATCTTCAGCTGCTTCTTGTAATGTTTTGTGGTTGTGATCAAGAATTTCCATCAAGACACGACTGAATCACAGAATGGTTTGGGTTGGGAGAAACCTTAAAGATCATTTCATTCCAACCCCCTACCATGGGCAGGGACACCTTCCACTAGATCAGGTTGCTCCAAGCCCCATCCAAGCTGGCTTTGAACACTTCCAGGGATAGAAGAGCCACAGCTTCTCTGGGAAACCTGTGCTAGGGACTCATCACCCTCTGAATATTGAATTTCTTCCAAATTTCCAATCTAAACCTACCCTCTTCCAGTTCAAGGCCATTACCCTTTGTCCTATAACTCCATGCCCTGCTAAAAAGTCCCTCTCCACCTCCCTTGCAGACCCTCATGAGCTACTGGAAGTTGCTCTAAGGTCTCCTGGGAGAGAGTACAATTGTAGGGTGTATTTCCGTGGAGCTCATGGTTTTACAGTTTTACACGGCTGGCACGATGGGTTGTTTTGCTGTTGAGTGTCTCTCAAACCCGTGGTTTACAAGTTTGCTCCTTGGTTCCTCTTGTTTGCTCCATTTTCTGTCTCCTTGAAGCACATTCCAATACACACCCTCACCCTCTCTCTGGCTGCTCAGGGTCTCACAGCTTGGCTTCCATGAGTTTGGGCTGAAGGCTGTTCCCTAAAATGAAGGATTTATGGGCTGGGGGGCACCTGCAGCCTCTCAGATGCCAGTTATGTGTGTATGTGTTACACCGAGGCTGGCTGGGGAAGCTGCACTTTGGATTTTCTCCACTTTTAATGGATTTAGCTCCCAACCATTGCTCTCTCAAGGCGGTTGCACTTTCATCCTCTTTCATGTGTCTGGCCCAATTAAGGGAGGATGGTGAGTGATTTCTTTTGGTTCTGGAGCTTCGCTGGCTGGTGAATCTCAGCACTGATTTTTTTGCTTGGTTTTGAAACTCTGAAAGAAAAAATAGGAGAATGAAGTAGAGTAGGTGCCTGAGGCCAGCAGGCTGCTCCCAGTACAGCGCAGAACTGGGATTTTCTGGTGCTTTGCTTTCGATGGAGGACAAACCAAAGGAATAGCTGCAATTGTCAGTGTCAGTGCATCCCAGAAGAGACTTTAGCCCTTTTCTGAGGTACCTATCAATGAGGACATCATGTGACACGTCGTCATGTGCCGCAGAAAGTGGAGGCCATTCCCAGCTTTTTGCGTGTCAGAGGGAAAATGGGAAAAAAGAACATGAGAAATTTGAATATCCAAGCACAGAATGAGCCATCGCAGCTCATGTCATCCAGCCTAACACCCCAACATCTTTCTCAGTACAAGAAAGACATGGACCTGTTGGAGCAGGACCGGAGGAGGCCACTAAAATGATCAGAGAGGTGAACCAGCTCTGCTGTGAAGAAAGGCTGTACAGCTGGGGTGCTTCAGCCTGGAAGGCTCTGGAGAGTCCTTAATGAAAGTAGCCTTTCACTACTTAATATAAGAAATATGAAGACAGACTTTTTAGCAGCACCTGTAGTGATAGGACAGTGGTTTTAAACTAAAAAAGATTAGATACAGAATAGTTATAATGAAGAATTTTATTTTATGGTAAGGTGAGTAAAACACTGGACCAGGATGCCCCATCACTGGAAACATTTCAAGCCAGGGAGATTGGCTGAGATGACCTTTAAGGGTCCCTGCCAACCCAAACCATTTTGATTCTGCCATCACACCAAAGGTGTTGCAATTCTTGTTGGATTGTAACCTTTTTTGTGGTAGAAACACCTGATTGGGGTGGTTTTTTTATAGCCTTGGTGTCAGAAAGCAGAAGCTGGGTTTGGTCATACAGCACCTTTATCTCTCCTCTTCCTTTGCTGCCATCGTCTCCACACCTTAGAGTTGAACTATTTTGATACCAAAGCCCTGGGACACTGTTGAAATGCTGGAGGATGTCTGGCTGAGGCATTTCTGTGGATAAGGAGATGGGAAGGAGGAAGAAGTTGTCTTCCTCTGACTGCTGCATTTATTTCATTCTGCTTCTGCTACCTCAGGCCTTGCAGGCAAAATCACTCTGGTTCCAATATTTCTACTGGAGGCCCAGGAGATTGTACCAGCAAACTGTCTTTTTTGAGAGCTCATCAGGACTGCAGTGTGATGGATAGACTCCAACCAGCTGTGTACTGGTAATGTTCCAGAAGACAGCACTACCTTTTTTTGATCAAGTGCTTAAGTCTTTGCCTTCCAGTTCAGGATCTCAAAGCACTTTGTGAACAGGGAGGAATTAAAAGTTGCCCTTTATCAGTGGAGAAAATAAGACACAGGGAGGTCAAATGACTTCCTTGCCCTCAACATCATTTGTAGTCCAGATGACCTGGATTTTAGTGTTTTTAATTTTTTTGCAGGCGGACATCCTGAAGTTTGGAGATTGCCCTGTGTGTTTTATTTGCCTTTTCAGTCCTCTTTTTTTTTTGTAGACTGCTGTGGTTTAACTGACTTTTAACAGGGCTGTGCCTGTCTTTTTCTTTGTTTTTATAGGTTCGGAGTGCAATCCTGCATCCATCACTTTCCAGAAAATGTCTTATGGATCCATTGATGGGAGTGGATTTGGGAGCAGGAACCCATTTGGAGGCCCTTCGAGACAAGGCTATCAACCTCTCGGTGAAGTATTAATCCTTTGCTGTAATTTATTCCACCTGACTCCCTGAGGACTGAAGTTTGACTTGCTCAGGTTCAGTGTGTCTGCTGTATAAATATCACACCCTCACCAGGGGTCATTTCTGACACTGATTTTCAAAGGTGAAATCCTAACTTGTTCAGTTTGATTTGTGTGATTGAGGCCCGACATCTTACCATGCTCAGGATTTGAGGCTCCAGCATGGGAGAGCAGCACTAATGAGGGTTTTGGAGGAATTTTGGGGGACCAGAAGGAGAAATGCAGAATATTCTCTAAATTGGCTTGTGTCTTTTCTCATCACCCCATCACCTTTACAAGAAATTTGTCTCAATGGTTGTTCTAGGGCTGGCTGATGGTGGGAGTGGATGGGAAGATGTACAAAGTGCAGTGGGCTGTGCTTTCCCAGAGAATAACTTTGCAGTGGAAGCTGTTTGAATCCGAGAAACATGCTTGAATGTGGGAAACAGGATCAAAAACTCACTCAGGTAGTGCTCAAACCATAAACAGTGACTTGCAAATGGCCGTGGATTCTTTCTTTGTGTCATTTTTTTTTAAGCAGAGACTAGACCAGCTGTAGGGCTGATCTGGGCTTATCTGGTCTGGCTTTCAGCAAGTCTTTTTATCTGGAACTTATCCTTCATTTTGTTCCTGGATCTGGCTTGCTGTTGTAACATAGCAAAGGACTCTCTTTTCCTTTTTTCACCATGGAAGAACATCACCCCTCTCTCCACTTGCCTTTGATTTCAGCTGGGCCATTCATTAACACAACGTGATTCGGTGTTCATATTTTGAGGGTTGCAAATATTCTTTGGGAAGCATTTCTTTGTTTTGCCAAAAGCTGTTCTCCCTGGATAGAAATATGAAAAAAAAACAAAAAACCAAAAACATAGAAGTTTCTCTTGGGTTTCTGTTTCCTTACAAATTTGGGTTTAATTTTGATTGTTTTTCTTCAAACAGGAAAAAGGTATTGAAGTAAGTGCGAGTTGTCTGTTAAGTTGTGAATAGTGATTTTTAGGATGTTCTGCACAGCAAAATTAAAGGCATAAAAGCAAGGAAGAATGGGATACTTGGGCACAATCAAAGAACCGTAAGAAAAGAAAATTGAAATGTGGACTAGACAAACGATGAATCTCCGTGCATTGTAGCTTCAATTTAAAAAAACCCGAGTATTTATTGTGCTGTATGAAAGACCCGCTGTTTTTAATGTGAATTCACAGAGTAACTCAAGACACTTGAAATCTCTAAATATCTGAAGAGATCCCTCATTGTGCCCAGCTTGCCCACGGCTTGGCAGTTGGAGCTGTGGTGCTGGAGGCACCCTTAGTGGATGGCAGAGAGGAGCTGGTGTGGAAAAATCCGCTTTTTTGAAACAGCCACAGTGTGTTGGCTGCCCAGCAGAGCCTGCTGACGCTCTGGATTATGGCTGGGAGTTGAGTGCTGGTTTCCCCTGCAGGCATGCACACATCCTGTCCAGTGGCATTGCCATGGACACATCTCCAGGGTCCTTCAGCGTGGATTTTCCCAGCCAGCCAAAATTGATTGGTACCTTAGCTAAGCATCCCTGTGGAAGAGATTGTGAGGGGAGGAACCTGTTTGGTTCCCATTGGCCAAGGCACCTGGGAGAAGCTTCCTTTCTGTGTGTCTCAGTCAGAGGTGGGTTTGTTGGGCCTTGAGAAAAGAAGGCTTAGGGGAGATCTTTTCGCCAGGTTCCAGCATTTAAAGGGTGGCTGCAAATGAGGTGAAAACACTCTTTTCACATGGAAAAGATGTGGGGTATTGGGAGCAAGTTATTCCTGGGGAGATTCAGTTATCGGAGACTCAGACAAGAGGAAAATTTTTTGCAATGAGAACAATCAGCCTTTGGAATAATCTCCCCTGGGAAGCAGTGGATTCTTGAATGCAGGACAGTTTTAAAGTTCATCTGGATGGAGTGCTGGGCCATCTTGTCCAGGCCGTGCTTTTGCCAGGAAAGGTTGGATCAGATGATCCTGGAGGTTCCCTTCCAAGCTGGCATTCTGTGATTCTGTTCTGTGCTCATCTGAACCCGTGTCCCTTCGCCACGGGAGACTGACACATTGGATGCCTTTTGCCATGCTATCCCCAAATATTGCCATTAATTAAGTGTCAGGAGAGGGTAATGCAACACTAATTATCTGCCTTCTGCTTCTGGATGATGGATGACTGGCTTGCTAAGAAAAATTGGCTTTTGTATTAGATCATGGTATGGCTGGAACAAAGGAGCGTGGCCTTCCTGCAGCATTCGTGTCTCTGCTCTCAGCAGGGGCAGACCTTGATGGGAATGTTCTGTGTGAGTTTTAACCTGTCCCTCTCTTTATAGATAATAAATAAATTAAAAGAAAACAGGTGTCCCTGCAGGTAAATGTCCAACAGTGGTCCAGTGGTAATATTCAATATCCAACAGATACTGAATCCAACAGAATCCCTGAGACACTGTGACAGTAGAAGTGATGGATATGGAACTGCTTCATCTGTAATACAGAGAGCAGAGAAAAGGGGGCTTAGGCTTTGTTTGCATTTGTTTAGTGAAGGGTGATACTGCCATGGGGGTTTCCTCTGTGCTTATGCATCTGTTTGTCTTGGCTCTGTCTCCTCCGTGCTCGATCCAAATGTGCTGCCAGGATGGGAAAGTTTAATTACTTGAAGGTGATCCCCTTGGCTCTGGGCTGATGTGATGATGGATGGACTCAGAGCCCATCCTCAGGCCATGTGGAAGTTAATCTTGCTGACCAGCCTAATTAGAGAGGTCCACAGACTTTATCTGTAGCAGTTTGGGAAAGAATCCTAAGGCAGTGTTTTCAGCAATTTGGTTTGCCCTGGGCACCTTGGTGTCAGAAAAATCTAGTTCAGACTCTGTTTTTGATGGTGGATATCCAGGATTTCCTGGTGAAAACAAAAACAAGTATTTTTTTCACTATATTATTATTTTTTAATATTGGCAAGGTTTTGGGAGGAGTGAGCGGGAAGCTCAGCAGAATGCAGATATTCTGTCGCCTTTACCAAGGAGCACCCTAAGGTGTGTCACAAGCAGGATCACCAGGATTACCTGGAGCAGAGCACTTTGGGGGTTTGGCTGTCCCACAGCCACTGAAGGACAGCCAGGAGTGGCAAGTGGAGGCATAAGCCATGTCCCTGCTTTGCAGTTGGGAGTTACAGCCTCCTCCAGCAACATCTGCTTTTCATATCCTCATCCTGATCCCCCAAATCAGTGTAAACCCTTGTGTTCCCGTTTCCTTGTAGGAGCTTCTCTGGGCTTCAGCTGGGCATTAGTGTTGCATGGGCAAATTTGAAAGCAGGTAGAAGAAAGTTATTGTTTTGGTTTGTTTGTTTGGGTTTTTTGTTTGTTTGTTTTTAAGTTTAAACCTGAGAAATGGAGAAGATTGACTTCAAAAATATTCTTTTTTAAGTAATGTGGCATGTCTAAGATGAACAGAGACCAAACATCATACAGCAGTAGAAATTAAACCCTGGATTCTTGCTGTATGCAACCTGCACTCTCTACCATGTTCAACCTAACTTCCCAAAACCATCTTTTCGTGGGGAAAATGAACAAAACCCGCTTTACACAAGGAGGAGTATAGGTCAGGGAATTTAAATAGCTTGGATTAAAATGCCACAAGACAGGAAATTTTTAGCACTGCTTTTATTAACCTTACTGTAACCTGGACGTTAAATGCCAGCTCTGAAAAGGTGAGGTTAATTTCATATTCCAGCAGTGCATTGCTTCCAGGTGAGCTCAAGGGACTCAAGGGTCAGTGCTTAATTTGGCTGTGACTTCATTTAGACCATTTTCCCTTCAGTTTCTCCTGAGGATTTTGTGTGGGACACTGGCCAGGGTTGTACTCAAGATATATCACACGTGAGTCTTTCTCTTGGTTGAATAAGGTTGGTTATCTTGTCACTGAACAAGATGAGATTGGTCCCTGCAAGCTGTCCTTGGCACTGTTCTCTGGGTATAAATCACCTAATTATCATTTTAATACTTAACAATTGTTAAATTATTTTTTCTAACATTATTTTTTTCCTGGAATCACGTCTATAATTTTCTTTGCCCTCCCCTCTCTACCTCTCACCTGCCTCTGTGCTGCACCAACCAGCTCTTGGGTGGAAAGTCATGTGCCAGTGCTGGCACTTCTGTCACTGTCCTGTCGTGGAATTGTTTAGGTGGGAAAAGACCTCTGAGATCCTCAAGTCCAGCCATTAACCCAGCACTGCCAGATCCACCACTAAACCACGTTCCCAAGTGCCACATCTACGCCTCTTTTAAATCCCTGTGGGGATGGTGACTCAGCCACTTCCCTGGGCAGCCCATTCCAGGGCTTGACAGCCTTCTCAGTGAAGACTTTTTCCCAAATATCCGATATAAATATCCTCCTTACAGATGAACCACCCTTCTGTCCTCTCCATCCTATTTTCCTCATTTTCTAGAAGTTTTGGGTAGTGATTTGTCCTTAAAAAGCCACCATGGGGTTCGTGGTTGCCTCGAAGTTTGGCAGAGTCACAGAGCTCCTGGGCTCCATGGGAGGGAGATGTTCAGATCATCGTGGCCCTTTGGTGGGATGGGGACGGCAGAGTTTTGAACACAAAACTCACTCAAAAGCTCGGGTACAAACCAGCACCATGGCCTGGCCACCAACGTGGCCTCACTGGATCCCCAGGTCTGGTGTCAAACCATGGGAAGGAATCCACTGCCAGCTCCACGTCTCAACACTGCAAAGTGCTGAAGCACAGATCAAACTCCTGAGTACACAAGGAGTCCCCCTGAGGTTAATTAACACTGAGCAGCTGGTTAATCCTTTTGCTATATTGGGGCCTGAGCACTGCTTTAGTTTTGCATTGTCCTCTTAAATTAATTCCAGTACTTGGAATGCTTTGCTGAAGGGAACTTTAAACCTGTGGTCGTTGCAGTGTGAGGCATTGTCCAAAGGGTCTGGTGGGAGGTCCAGGTCTGGTTGTGGCAACTGTTCCTCACTGGGGCAAAGAGGAACACAATCATGCACTTAAATGTCTTCAGGAAAGAGTGCTAGAAAGAGTTAAAAGCAGTGAAAGAAAGCAAGAACAAAATTGTTGAATCTTTTGAGGAGATTTGAAGCTACTCTGCAGTATGAGGGGTGGTTTTTTCAAAGGCTGAAGTCTCAAAGTGAAGGGCTGGACCAGATCACACTCAGTAATTTAACCAAAGTGTGCTTTTGGGATGGAGTCCTGTCAAGTGCGGAATTACAGAATCATTAAGGTTGAAAAAGACCTCCAAGACCGTCAAGTCCAAGCTTCAAAGAAGGAAGGACTGAAGATGTGACCTCCTGTAGCACCTTTTCTCTGCCATGCATAGATGGGTTCACAAATATTGCTCCAAGGTTACCTCCTGGACTTATCTCTAATTCAGAGAGCTCTAAACAATAACGTGGCTTGTCAAATGTTGTGTAAAACATTTCTGAGAGTCTTAATGATTGACTTTGGCTTCCAAGTCTTGGGTCCCATCGTATTTTCTTGAATTTATGGTCTCACAGAAGTTGAGGAGTTGGGTTTTGTATTTAGGAAGTTGTTAGTAAAGTGCAGGTTAAAGCCTCAATGCAAACAATACCAAAAAAAATATTCTAAGTAGATGATCTCTCTCACTTAGACAACCCCAAAACCCATTTTTGTGGCATGTACAGAATTATTTCATATTGTTTCTTTTCTATTGTGCAAAGCTTCCAAAAGTTATGAATTTATTTTCTTAGTCCATTTTCAATAGATTTAGAGGATCTTCTCTACCTTACATCCAGTTCTTAGAGATCTCATGATTTAATGAATTAATAAGCCTGGACTTAAGAAAACATATTAAAGAATAATGAACAACATGTTTTATAGCAAAAGGAATTGCCAGGAGAATTAACTTTCATACACAAATTGACTTGGAAACTGTTTTGAAAACCTCTGCCCTATCCCTTCTGGCACTTTTAACATTATAATAAACGTTTTGCTATAATTTCAGTATTTCAGGAAATGTAAGTGGTTCTGCATTTATTTATATAAGTAGAAAAACCAGAACACACCATTGGAATAAATAAGTATTTTAATGAAATATGTGAGGATGAGATGACAACTTCTTAGCAGGAAAAAAAAAGCAACAAAGCCAACAAACCAATCCAAAAACCTCTTGGGTAAAGATAAACTTTTTTTTTCTTCTTTACCAATTTTATTTGCTAGTCTTGGTTACTCAAAGCAATTTTAATGTAAACATGCAAAAATCACTCTGGCGGTCCCAGTCTTTGAGAGAAAATCAGAAATCAAAGACACTCACCTTTCCTTAGGCATTTCAGCTGGAAATGCATTTAAACATCCTCTCAGAACAGCTTGCTTCATTTTCTACTCAATTACTGTGGAATTAGACATAGTTTAAGAAGATCCTCTGCCCGCAGCCTGCTCATCATCTGGGTAGAGGTCCCTTGGTAGGGAAAGCAGAACAGAATGAATGTTGCTGGTGGAAACTGTCCAGTGGAAAGTGTCCTTGACCCTTGTAGGGGTTTGGAACCAGATGTTTTTTAAGGTCCTTTCCCACCCGGGCCACTCAGTGATTCTATTTCCATGGATTGTGGTTCCTTTAATTTCCCAAGGTGTGCCCAGACCTAGGGCTGCCCTTGTGGGATGTCTTTCCACATGGGTATATTTTCCTAAAGGAGATGAGTGCTTAAGTTTCAGCTCCTGAAATGAATTGAGCTCAACATTTTTTTTGTTTTCCTTCTGGCTGCTCTTGCAAAACCTTTTCTTTGTCTTGGATGCAGAGGAAAGAAAACTTTTATTGACAGAATAAAACGCAGCTACCGCCTCATTCAAACTTTGCACCAGCTCTTGTTTAAGCTCTTCAGACCTGGACAAGGCTTCAGCAATTTTAAACTGAAAGAGGGAAGGTTTAGATGAGATGTGAGGAAGAAATTCTTCCCTGTAAGGGTGGTGAGGCCCTGGCACAGGTTGCCCAGAGAAGTTGTGGCTGCCCCACACGTGTTTAAGACCAGGTTGGACAGGGCTTGGAGCAACCTGGGATAGTGGAAGGTGTCCCTGCCCGTGGCAGGGGTTGGAAGGAGATGATCTTTAAGGTCCCTTCCAACCCAAGCCATTCCATGTTTCTATGACTCTCTGATCGATGCTCCCAAGATTCTTTAATTCTGCAGATTGAATCCAATTGTGTTTTTTGAAACATTTTCAGTTTCTTGAGAGCACTTCCAGTTCGGAGAGCAGAGCCCTTCTCCAACAAGCCATAAGGGAATCCTTGGCTGTATTAAGAAATTCCTGCAAGTGCTGCAAGGCTTCCTCAACATTTTGTACACCACTGGGCTTCCACCCTGTGCTTTGCATCCTTGTTCTTTCCATCGTGGCAATATCCAGTGCTTGGATAGGATCTGAAGCCTGTTTTTCTTGAGCTGTGCCTGCAAAAAATCCACTGGAAAGAAGACACGTTTGAAATTGAGCAGTAGGATTGCTGCATGACCTTGTGTGAACATCTGTCCATGTTTGCTGAATGGGGATCCGTGGGAAGGAGGATGAGGTTGGAGAAACCCTTCTGCAGCTGTTTGCATTTCCATCAGAGCTGTCTCTCCGTGCACATCCCAGTGCTCCCCAGCGTCCTGCTGTGCCAGGCAGATGTGCTGCCACAATGGTTTCATTGCGAAACCAGGGGTAGAGCAGATCAGAGCTTATTCTGTGTTTGCTGGAATATTTCCAGCCTCTGGGGTGGTGGCTGCATCCCATTTTGGTTCATCGAGCTGTGTCCCCAGGGAGGAAGCAGAACCAGGCTCCAGACAGGCTGAATACTCCAGCCAGAATTTTTCCTGAGGTTCTGCAACTCCTTTCCTGCACAATGAATGGGAGAACCTCCAAAATTCACTGGAAAGGCTGGTGTCCAGGAGCAGGCTGTTATTTCTAACAGAGCTTTTTCCACGCCGTGTTGTATTCCCTTCTTGGGAAGTTGCTGGCACATTTTATTGCCTTTATGGCTGCTAAAAGGTCTTTTTTTCTAATTTTTTTCTTTTAGCTTTTGTTATTAATGTGCTCATCAGGAAACCAAATGAGGTTGAAATTTAATTCAGCCTGGTCTGTCCTAGTTTGGATTGCAAGGATATCCATGTACAGTGATGCCCTGTTTCCTCTACTATTGCTGTAGTAACCCCAGTAAATTTGGGAATAGACCTTCCTGGGCATTGGGAAAAGAGCTAGAATAATATCTGGCATGAATTTGCTTTGTCCCAAGCATTCCCCAGGTGTGAATCAGACATTGGCACAGCTCAGATTCTTAGCACAGGTGAGACTGTGCTACCTCACCCTGATTCTTGGCTGCAAACCAAACTTGGTATTAACTGAATTGCTTTGTATTTTTTTTTTTCCTTTTTCTTTTTTTTTTTTTTTTTTTTTTTTTTCTTTTTCTTTTCTGTTGCAGAATCTCCACTTGGGGTTTTGGCTGTGAGCGGGAACAAATCCAAAAAGTCTAAAACCTGGGACAAAGTTTAGGAAGGGAAAACATCTCTGTCGCCTGTGCTGTTGTGATAGGGACAGTGGATGCTGCAGGACATGCTGAGTGAGATGGGACTCTGCATATTTGAGCTGTTCATATATTAATAGTATTAAAAATATGAATATTTAAAGTAATAATAGGTAAACTATCAAAACCCCTGTGCATGAATGCAGCTTGTAGCCTATAAAGTCACTGATCTTTTGGAGAGCACATCCATGTCTTGGTCACCTCTGTCACTACTCTGTAGTGTGGCCAGGTGTAAATCTCTCAATTTCCCTGTTTTCTTGTTTCCTTCCCTTCTATACTTAGTATTACCCAATTAATGAAATTCTCAAGGATGTAGAATTTCTTAATTGATTAGAAATAAAAGAATTTAGCATCCTTTGTATATGATGCATGTTCCTTTTTTCTCCTTGAAAATGCAAGTGGAGTTTTGTGGCGTTACCTTCTGCCAGGAAAATGGGGATGGAGATTTATAGAGATACTGAAAAAACACAGTTGTGGATTTATGTTCTGCAGCCCCACTCTAAGGATGTATTTATTTGCAGAACATACACAAATCTCACTTCTACACAACGGAGGGGGAGACACAGCTGACCCAAATACGTATGACACAAACAGAATTTGAGTGGAGAGAAAAAAAAAACGGGAATAAAGCATTTATCCATGCTGTCAGGCCAGAAATAGTATTTCGGAATATCTCTTCTTCCAGGTGACGTTTGCTTGGAGACTGACACTGGCAGCTAGAAGTGGGCAGGGATTAAAGATCAACAGTGGGAAAGGGCTCGACAGATGTAAGCAGGTAGATTGGGGATTAGGGTGAATTAGTGTGGATGGAAAGCATTTAGGAGCGAGGAGGGGTTTTAAATTGGATGTTAGCATGTGTGCGTTGCAGATCTTCCCAGCATTTCTCTGTTATGCTTGGATGTTAATGGTTGGGATTTATGAGCACGTTCCGTGGCTGTCGATGCAGCTGGAGGTGGTGGCGGTGCTGCAGGTGGTTGTGGTGGGGTGGAAGAAGCAGCTTAAAGAGGTTCTGAGGTGTACGAGTGGTTGTATAGGTGTTTGTAAAACCAAGTTACCATTATTTCCTGATCCCAAGCTGGAAACACCTTTTGGGGCTATCTCTGTGTTTCTCACCTTCTTCTGGCTGCTGAGGGCTGCAATGGGATGATGATACTATTTTTTTTTCTACATGAACACATCCTAAGTACATTAAAAATTCTTTAATTCCTTCTAAAGCCAATATTTTAAGTGGAAATCAAGCTTGAAGTGGTAGGCAGGTGATTCAGGGGAGATAAAGTACCAGGATTAAAATATTCCCAATGGGCTTTTTTACAGTTTATGTCTTATTTTCAGAAACTCTTTAAGGTCAGACCTCTCAGATCTCCAGGTACTTGATGACGCAGCTGGGGGTGTGGGAGTGGATAGTCCAAGGCCCCTTTCTGCTCTGGAAGGTTTTTAAGGATCTCTTGACATTTCAACCAATGTTTATTTGGTTTGGTTTGGTTTGGTTTTTTAATAGCCAGCGAAACCTGATTGCTCCTAAATCCCTTGGTGCCCAACAATGTGCTAAAGTGGAATATTTCCCATGAATATTTCTGTGTGTTTGGCTGTTCCTTGCTTTGAAAGCTTCACCCAGAGATTTGGGAGTGGTTTTTCAGAGTGACAAAGAATATCCTATACATGTGAATGTGTGGAGCATTATTTGGTTAGGTGGGGAATTTTACTTCATTTTTTTTCTGTAAATGCTTTTCTCAGGTCCTTAGTGGAGAGCAGAAGAATGAAGAGCTGACCACAGCCATGCTGCATGAAATAGAATATCCTCTATTCCTTCTCCTCTCCTAGCAGAGCTACAGAAATGGAAATAGGGATACAGCTGGCAAAGTAGAGGGGCAAAGTTATGTAAAGAAGATTTTTTGAAGTCATAAATCCATCTGAAGATTTTTGAAGTCATAAATCCGTCTTTTGGGGCTGGGAATAGCACATGCCTTGAACTTGACATGTGAAACAGGTCTGTTGGGTATGAAGCTCTCAGCGAAGACCACTGGGAACCATCCTATTCTCCCCTAAAAAAGAGGTTTTGAAGGGAAAAACCAGTCCTGGGAGTCTGAAAATTTCAGACCTCCTATACTTTTCCACGTGTGTGGAGGCAACCAAAGTGATGGGCTGAGCAAAATAAGATTTCTGTACCACTTTCTCCCACTCATTCCTCCAAGTTCTTTTTTATTATTATTTTCACTTCTGCAAGATGGTGTAAAGCAGAGATTTAGAAGGGTTTACTGTAAAATAAAGGTTGCGGAGAACTTGGGTTTATGACAAAAATGCAACCAAAAAACCCCTTTATGGCAATCCTGTAGTAGTCAGTATTTTAGATTTATTTCAGGTACTGCAGGAATTAAGCAGGTGGGGAAAGAGGAGTTGTCTGCTGCTTTTCCTGAAGTGCTCTAGCAGCCAGACTGTAGCCAGATGGCTGGGACTTTGAACAATACACAGATAATTCCAAGCCAGGATCTAGCAACAGTAAAATCACTAAAAATATACAGGATGTGCATACCTGGCGGGAATGGATGTGCAGTGTGTGTGTGTTTGTTTGAAATGTAATTTGGTGGTTTCAGTCATATTGTCATTTCATACTTCTCCTTTTATATTCTTACTGCTAAACCAAAGTGCTCTCGATTCATACTTTTAAAGTTTGGATCTGTTAACACAATTTCAGCATTTTTGGGGCTTTTCTTTCTTTCCCTGGGGTTTTTGAATTTATTGCTCATTAGTGAAGAAGAAACCAGCCCATATTGACATCCTGACAAGGAGAAAAAGTGCATGTTTATGTACAGTAAGAAAACAGCCACTGTGGCAAAGAAGAGCTTCCTTTTGGGAGATTGTACTTCCTGGAGATCAAAGAGGTTGGGCCACTTTGTATTTGGGAAATGCCTGGCACCTTCTGCTCCCACAAGATGAGGGATGTTAATTGACTTGTTAGAGTCTTATGGCAATGATTCTTTTTCCCTCAGATTTGACTTGGTAAAAATCCAGAGTTGTTTAATTTATTTTGCTCTTATTTAATTTTTTTTAGTTTTATTTAATTTTATATTTTATTTTATTTTATTTTATTCTATTCTATTTTATTTTATTTTAATGATGTCTTGTTGGTGGGAGGAGGGCTGCTTCTCTTGCTGCTGCTCTCCAACTCTTTTGTTTCTGGTTGAATGTCCCATCCTCTTTGGTCCATTCCCCCTTTTTTTTCCTTTTTTTTTAACTGCTGTGTTTTACTCCTTTCAGGCATGTCTGAGACATCCTCAAAACTGAGAGAGAGGGGGTGAGGACAAGGCCAGCATTTCAGCATCACCCTAGACAGTGGCAGTGCCTGTCTGCAGCAGAAAGCCGTAGAAAAGCTCCTGGTAGCATCTCTCCTCTTTGACATTTGCATCAGGGGGGCTGTGAGTCAGGCAGGAGGGATTCCCTGCCCACAGCCGGGGGCTTTCTCTGCTGGAACATGCTGTGAATTCCTCTTCTTGGCTGAAAACAAAAGCCAGCCTTGCTTTCGGGGAGAAATGCTGGGAGAATTCCGCTTGATTTGCTGTCCCTCTCTTTCCCATTTCTATAAATCCCGCCCCCTCCATATCCGCTGGTTTAGACACAGCAGGGATTCATCTTTATTCCCCCTGCCATATTTTTCTTTCCATCTCTTTTCCCCAGTTGTTTTCGTCCTCCATCTCTCAGTCCCTTCCTCCTCACCCCTGCTGCTTTGCTTGACCAGGTTTCCCAAGGCGAAGGCAATGACATTGTTTATTACATTGTTTTTGTGCTGCATAAATACTTTCCCTAGTTTGGCACGAGCATATTTCTGTCCACATCCTGGTCAGTGCAGACTGAGGAATGGCTTCGTGCTCAAATCCAACCCTTATCCTGAAATCCTCTGGAGTTCCAGCTATGACCTGCATCTGCATGGGAAGGGTGGGCACAGTCCTCAAGCACTTTCCTGAGCATTCTGTTCCAATGCTTGACAATCATTTTGGTGAAGAAATTTCTCCTAAAATCAAATCCAACCTTCCCCTGGGGCAACTTGAGGCTGTTTCCTGTTGGCATGTCCGTTGTTCCCTGGGAGCAGAGCCTGACCCCCCCACCTGGCTGCCCCTCCTGTCAGGGAGTTGTGGAAGGTGTGAAGGTTCCCCCTGAGCCTCCTTTTCTCCAGGCTAAACATCCTCCCCTCATGGAGATCATCCATAAAGACATTAAATAAATAAATCTGTCCCCAATACTGAGTCACTCAGGACTGGCCACTTCCTAGATTTAACTCCATTCACCACCAGCCCATTTTTTACAGAAAACCTGTCCAATCCATGAACAGCCAGTTTCTCCAGGAGAATGCTGTGGGAAACAGTGTCAAAGGCTTTACTGAAGTATCCTCATGTGTGTCTTGATTCCTTGATATGGAAGAGGGGAGGGGGAGAATGATCACCACTTCCTTGGAACATTTCCTTTCCTGCCCAGCCTGCAGACAGGACAGCAATCAGGAGACCAGCTCAAGAGTCAGGAGACTTTGCTGATACACTTCTGCTGTTCTATCCTAAGTCATATTCACTTGCCTGGAATGATTTTTGGGAGCCGATTTGCCTTTTAACAGTGACTGTGTTGGGTCTAAGCAAAGCAGGAAAGGAGGGGAAACTTCTACAGTGAGTCAGAAAACGAAGATGACTTAGTGGCTGCTGGTCCTAAAGGGTTATAACGCAGAGGTCCTGAGAAATCCTTAAAGGAGCGCAGATGTCAGATTCCAGCAGAAGTAGCTCAGTTCCTGGGAGGAGGCTCTAACAGGCCTTTTAATGACCCCCAGTGGCCGAGATCAGTTTTATCTGCAGCTTGGCAGAAACACATGCCCACGGATGAAAGGCTTTGCAGCAAAAGTCGTGTACAGAACTTGGCCAGGCGCCGGGAAATAACGCACTGATTAACCCAAGCCTGGGACCCAACTGGAGTTTCCCTGTGGCAGTGCTGGTTCCTGGGCTGCAGCATGTGAATGCTTCCCTCTAGGCTCGAGCTTGGCTTCCTCTAGCTGTGCCTGCATTTAGAAGATCAAAAAATAGATCAGAATATTGGCTTTGCCTTCTGGGAGGAGCGTCACCAGGTTTGAAGAGGCAGTCTTTTAAAAATAAACAAATTCGTGTTGGAGTGCTCTAATGCAGGAGCTGTTCTGCAATTGCTTTATTTTTTTTTCCTTTTTATTTTCCTGTTTTTTGATATACTTGATAACTGGCTTCCAAACTTTAGTGCTTTAGGGGAAGTCTGAAGACAGTTCTCCATTTGGATATTCTGGTGGGCGAAATGCTTTGCTTTTTATAGAGAGGATGTTTCTAGTTCCGGGTTAAAAGTTAGAAAAGCTTAAATGCTTACTGACACCTGCATTGATATCAAACCTGTAACTGCTCTGCTCACAGATAACTTGTAAAACTTGATGCTTCAGGGATCGAGAAACATTTGAGCTGGAGCAAGGAGGCTTGAGAAACAGATCAAGGGCTTGAATGTGTTTGTAGACACCTTGTTTTTCCTTCATGGCTTGTACAAATGAGAGTCATTAGAACACAAGGCTCTATAATTAAATAATCTGATATTAAGCCATGTGGAGAACTTAATTTTTATGCTTTGGCAAATAACTGTTAGGAAGTTGTTTTGGTTGGTTGGTCCAAAGTTGATCATGGAAGACTCCAACTACCCATCAGCGAGTGAAAGGTGCTGTGGGAAGGCATCGCCATGTCCAAAAATTCATCTGAGCACAAAGAGGGACCAACTATTTCTGTCACCCCGAAGAGTATACACAACTGAAATGGTGAAGTAAGGAGATTAAACCTTTCTCCTTCAAGGTATTAAAAAACCTCTTAAAAAATGAAGGCTTTGAGAGACCATTCCTTTGTAGGTTACCTCTCCATTTTGTAACTTCTCCATAGGTCCTTCAGGCAGGTGTTGAAACATGAATTTCTGTCCTGATCCATTGGTTCAGATCTTGTGTAATACCTGTGCTTGCCTTGGGAAAATATTTATTTAGAGAAAAGTCTTCAAAATTTTCTGCTGGAAGATGTTTTGGAAGGGAAGGAGGATAAAGAGGATAAAGAATCAGTGGATGTCTGTAGAACAGCACTTTAGGGAGATTAGGGACAAGACAAAAAACCCAAAATCATCTCTTACAGAAGTGATTACAGTATCTGGTTGGGACTTTATGAATGAATGAACAGATTCATAGAACCTATAGAATGGTTTGGGCTGAAATGGACCTTAAAGATCATCCAGTTCCAATCCCCTGCCATGGGCAGGGACACCTTCCACTATCCCAGGGTGCTCAGAGCCCCGTCCAACCTGGCCTTGAACACTTCCAGGGGTGGGGCATCCACAGCTTCTCTGGGCAACCTGGCCAAGATGAGATTCATTGCTGTCCTAAGGGAGGTTTTGGAAGGATTTCACATCACTGCCGTGTGTGGGAGAGGAAACAAGTGGGGAAGGAGGATAGAGATGGAGAGAATGGGTGCAGCAATCCCACAGGGCAGAGCAGCCATAAGTTCTTTACTCAGAGGGTGGTGAGGCCCTGGCACACATTGCCCAGAGAAACTGTGTAATTCCCATCCCTGGAAGTGTCCAAGGCCAGGCTGGACAGGGCTTGGAGCAACCTGGGATAGTGGAAGGTGTCCCTGCCCATGGCAGGAGGTTGGAAGGAGATGATCTTGAAGGTCCCTTCCAGCCCAAACCATTCTGATTCCATGACAAGACTCAGGAAGTGGGACTACCATCCTCAGGACAGAAGAAATGAAGAACAGCAAGTTGCCCAGTCTGCATATTTTAATTTCTTTGCAGTAATTAGAGACAGACCAAGGTAAAGTTGCAACCCCACTTGGGTAAAAGTAACTTTTCCTGGTCAGACTGTGCAAACATTGCCCGATGTTTGTGTGAGATCAGAGGAGAAATACTTCGTGCATGGTGGATTTCCCACTCCTGAGACTGGAGCGAGAATATATCACTGACTTTGCTAATAGGAGAACAAGACCATTGTGGAACAGAGCAGGGTGCTCATTTGGACATGATTTCCTGACATTCCTGGTGATTGTATTGTATTCAGGATCAAACACCGACCATCTTTTGAAGATTTCGTAGTAGTTCTTCAAGGTCAACTTCTTGTGTTCCAGGAAGGACCCAGATGAATGGCAAATTCTGCTTGATTGAAATCTGCAAAGCAGGACCCGTGTCTTTGCATCTGCAGTGACATAATTTTGCTCTGGGATTTTGGAGCAGGCACATACAAATGGATTGTAATACAGCAGACATGTTTGATGTCCTGTCTTAAATCCCAAACTATTAACTTAATTAATGTTCTAGGCTCTTAACACCTTTCCCTACTTGTGAGCTACCTTGTGTGAGACTGGAAAATGATGCTGCTTCACCTTTCCTGGCCTTGTTGAGGCGGAAACTTGTGCTTTTTGGTCCGTATTAATTATTTCCCTCTCAAGGTCCTGATCGGTCTTTGATGGAGAGCTCCATGTGGGCTTTTAGCTCTGGGGTTAAGCAGCTCTCTCGCCTCGTGTCAGGGGCAGCTGCGCTTTGCCAGTGTGTGCAGAGGTACATTTGTAGATACACAAACAAAATTCCACTTTCTCAGTGTTGCAAAGGTATTTTAAGGGGTAAATGAGGGTTTTTTCTGCCGCTGTAAAGGTGGATAATAGAATTATGCACTCTTTTTATCTCCAGTAGTGCTGTCCTCTGACACAACCAGCCTAGTAATGTGCAAGTGTTTGTTCTTTTAGGGATATGCTGGTGCAGAAAAAGATGCAGAATTATTCTATTTGATTTGCTGTTTGTGTGGACAAAGGGGAGGATGAGATGGTTCAGCTGCCGTCTGACGTGGACAGTAAATTCTGTTCGAGCAGTGCCATGATGTATCACTGAAAATAAACTAGTTGGAATGGGCAATTCCTTAATCAGATGCTTTTACATATCTCCAAAATGTTCAGTTTAGATCTGAAGCTTTTCTGAAAATATATGGGGCCCAGAAGTCCCCCCATTTTTCAATAAGAAGGTCTCCATCTTTCCTCCATAGGAAGAGGAGATGGTGGAAACTGTGTAAACTTGTTTTTTCCTAGTGTTCAGGGCAAGACTGAAGAGCTGGATACCCCAAGTCTTTCCTCAGACCTGACACTGATTCCTTCACCATTTCTGGGCAGAATCGGAAGCGGTACTTCTTTCTGCAATCATGTTGGTAATTTATGTTACACATTGCTCTTTCCTTTGTCATTTTGAAGCGTTTTGAGGATCTTGCTGTGATTACAGAAATTGCAAAGAAATAGCTTTGTGTTTCCAAGCTGTCAGACTGGGCAACAAGGAAGGAGGAAAAATCCTACCATCTTCTTCTTAGGGATCAAAATACTGGTAAAGGATGGAGGAAGAGCTGCAGTGTCCAGTCTCCTTCCAGACATTTTGCCTCTTCTTAATTCCCTCACTCCCAAGTGCATTTCATCATCGTAAAGGTCTCATTGCAGATTTTGCTTTGAGTGCTAAAAGCTTTGCTCCCCTCTGCCTTCCTCCATGATTTAAAAGCCCCAGATGCTGATACATCTCCGAGACAGAATCTATTACACTTTCCCTGCCAAGCAGAGCTCTGGCAC
The DNA here is from genome assembly GCA_013398055.1 of Ifrita kowaldi. Classification (NCBI taxonomy): domain Eukaryota; kingdom Metazoa; phylum Chordata; class Aves; order Passeriformes; family Cinclosomatidae; genus Ifrita; species Ifrita kowaldi. The sequence continues at coordinate 250,759 of VZRS01001720.1, read as the reverse complement.
TTGCTTTATTTCCCTCCTCCTAACACTCAATTTGCTCTTTGCCGGTGCTCAGCTGGCCCCATTGCTGAGCACCAGCAGGGCTCCCTCCATGCACTGCTTCCTATTGGTTGTCTCCTTCTTAATTTAATTATCCATTTCTAATGGATATTTAATGTCTGAGCTGAATTTACAGCACCAAGGAATTGGTGCACCTTCTGTTTCTTCAGAAGTGTTTTGGAGAGGACGTGCTTGACCATCCACCACTTGTGCGACAGAGAAGAGCTGTTCACCAGGGTGGGAAATTCCTTTATCGGCATTTTGTTTTGGTTTTTTTTTTTTTTCTGGAATGTGCATTCTGGTGAATTCGCTTGTGTGTAGTGAGCTTCCTACCAGTTTGTAGCAATTGCCCATTTTCCTTCTTTATTCACAAGTTATGAGATGTGTTGAGAATGCCTTTGTCCATTTGGATCTATTCAGGTGCAAGAGGGTGGCCCAGAGATGTTGTGGACTCCCCATCCCTGAAGGTGTTCAGGACCAGGCTGGATGGGGCTTGGAGCAACCTGGTCTGGTGAATGACATCCCTGTCCATGGCAGGGGTTGGAATGAGGNATTGCCCATTTTCCTTCTTTATTCACAAGTTATGAGATGTGTTGAGAATGCCTTTGTCCATTTGGATCTATTCAGGTGCAAGAGGGTGGCCCAGAGATGTTGTGGACTCCCCATCCCTGAAGGTGTTCAGGACCAGGCTGGATGGGGCTTGGAGCAACCTGGTCTGGTGAATGACATCCCTGTCCATGGCAGGGGTTGGAATGAGGTGATCTTTAAGGTTCCTTCCAATCCAAACCATTCTGTGATTCAATGATTGTTGTATGGTGTGATGCAGGAACAGCTTGGCCTGGGATTTGTAATGGAAAACAGAGAAACCTTCAAATTTCTGAAAAAGAGATAAAGACAGCAAGACATCTTGCTGCTGGCCTTCTAACATGTTGACACATACCAACTGCCGTGCATCACCTCTTCCCTCTCTCATCTTTTGTCCTGCATGAAGTGAAAGGAATGGCAAAGATGTAATTTCTCAGGCATGAAATCTTGTGTGCCTATATTTTACAGGGTTAAAACCAACAAAGACACAAATAAAAAGTGAAAGCTATTTGCTTTCTGGGGAATTTCTTGGTTTTGCTTCACAGCTTTGGCTGGGAAATTCGGGTGTAGTTTCGAAAGTGGAAAAATAGTTTCCTCAGAGGGGTATCTGCCATTAGATGGGAAACCAGTAAATGAAAACTGTTAATATTTATGTAAATGCCAGTTCCCAAAGCTAATGGAGGGGGATCAGTATTCTTTCTCTGGAAAATAGGGATTATATCTGTCTCTGTCATCCCATTTCAGCTGTGGTTCTGGTGCATTTATTCATTGCTTTATATTCTCAGCAAAGACTTACACTTCCAAGTCGTGTTTTCCCACCACAGAGGGACAGGCAGTGAAAACAGAGTAGGACAGGTGGTGCTGTCGTTTGGGAAGGCAAGGACAGAAAAGATCTTGCTGATGCTTAAGGTGTGCTGTTGTGATGCTGGGGTTTGTTAAAGCAAAGCCTGGGAATGTAATGTGTGTGATCTGTTCCACCAGGTATTTCCTGGACCACAGAGTGGATTTAGCTGAATTCCTCTGGAGGGAATTACTGTTTCTCTCTCCCAGTATAACTGATACCATGTACTGAAAATAAGTCTTCCTTCTTTTCGAGGACAGCTGCAGTAAAGGGAGCTTTGGGGTGAATTTACCCTTCTATCGCCTCCAATGCTGCTCCACAGCAAGAGGGAGTGGAAGAGCATTTTTTTTTACTTTTCAAACACTATTTATATGGGCTGTAAATATGCTCAGCAGCATTTGTTAACTCTTAAGAAAATCAGCGGTGTTATGCACTCAACCAGAGCAAGGCACTGTGTTGCAAATGCTTCTCTCCCTCTGGAGAGAAGGGAACAGGGGAATAAGTGGCTTTATGAGAAGCAATATCAAGTCACTTTGTACACTTTGCTGGAGGGTTGCTCTAAGAAATTGCAGAGCCTGCGTCTCTCACTCATTTTTCGTGTCTTTAGCCACTGGAGAGGATAATTCAGTACCTTCTCCTAAAGGGGCATGAGGCTCTGTGAGCCACCAGCTCATCTGCCCATTTAGGATGGTTGGATTTAATTTAATGCTGCTCTAAGCTAATACTGGCAGGGATATTTAGCTCAGACACCCTGTCCTGGTGTGGTTTCCATCCTTCAGTCCATATCTGGCAGGCTTTTGTCTCTTGGGTGGATGGGGCTTTGGGCGTCCTGGTCTAGTGGAAGGTGTCCCTGCCCATGACAGGAGGAGTTGGAACGAGATGCTCTTGAAGGTCCTTTCCAACCCAAACCATTCTGTGATTCTGTGATTTTTCGTGTGTTGTAAGGAAAGAAAAGGGGGAGGTGAGAAAAGTGACCAGGCAGCTTCCTCACAGTCTGCACCAGTGCTGACAGCTCAGTCCTTGCCCGTGAAGCCTCCAGAGGATTCCTTGGAGCTGGCCAGTGTTCTTCCCCATGCTTCAGCAATGCAAAAAAATGGCAAGACACCAATCACAGGAATCTGCAAAAAAATACAAGAGGTCAAAAGAACAGCTAAATTTTTTGGGCTTAGTTTATTTTCATCACTGGGGGAGGAAAATTTGCTGCTACTTGCAATTTGCCCACAGCTGAGAAATGCAAATAAATAGATGTAGTTGTAGAATCATAGAGTGGTTTGGGTTGGAAGGGACCTTAAAAATCATTTCATTCCAACCCCCTGTGGTGGGCAGGGACACCTTCCACTATCCCAGGTTGCTCAGAGCTCCATCCAACCTGGCCTTGGACACTTCCAGGGATGGGGCACCCACAGCTTCTCTGGGCAACCTGTGCCAGGGCCTCTCCACCCTCTCAGGGATTAATTCCTTCCTAATATCTAACCTAAACCTGTCCTCTTTGAGTTTAAAACATTAATTCCTTGCCCTGTCACTATTTGCACACGTTAAAAGTTCCTCTCCCTCTTCTCTATAAGCCCCCTTTAATACTGAACGCGCATATTTGGGTCTCTCAGATGTACATATCATGTTCACCAGGCTTTGCTCTTTGCAGAGAAGGACTGGTAGGGCTTAAATGTGCTCAGAGTAGAGAAGATCTTTCATTTCTTCCCAACTGTAGTTTCCAGGAGAGGGCCATATACGTCTCCTGCCCAAGGACACCGGTGTGGTGTGAGCATAATTTCCATTTCAAGAAAACAGGATTCATGGACTGGGTGAAAAAGATGGGCCTGGCGGCCTGAAAGGAATAAATACCACGGTGCTGAACGCCTGCCTTTCACCCCATCCACTTGTTTTGGGTCTTCAGCCCCGCTTCACACCCGAGTGAGTTGGTTATTCTTGGAGGGGCTGTTAATAGACATGTGTCCATGGGATCAGGCCCACCCCGAACGAGCAGATTTAATTATACACCTGGCAAGTTCATGTACTGGGCTTGAACAAAGAAACATCCAGAGTGGGCTCTTCTGGGCAGGAAGGGTTTAATCATGCATGTAGTGCGCATGATGGAACGTCAGGGAGCAGTTCATCCCCAGCACCGGTGCAAAAATGGTGATTAATAAAATTATAGCCATTTATCCTACTAATACTAGGGTTTAAACCAGGCTGGTTGTGCCTTTTCCTGATTCAAGAGATGGTGCAATTATTTTCATATATGCAAAACTCGGATAATGTGATAGCTCGAGTGCTTACTCTGTGGTTGCAGATATAATTATATGAAATGTCAAGTTAGTTTAAGAAATACTTGGGGAAACCCCTACCTCTGTCAACCAGGAATATGCCAAGTGTTTCAGAAGACAACCTGTACTTTACTATTAAAAAAAAAAAAGAAATCAGGCCAGAAAGCAACACTGTGCTCTGTGTAATGTATCTTGAATATTATAGTAAATCTTGAGTATTATAGTAAAGTTGAAGCAATAGATGTGACTTTCCTTTAAAATTTGGAAAGGCGAACAAAACAGCTGTGTGTTGCTCATGGTGTGACTCACAGATGCCTTTTTTTTCTGCTGAGTCTCGAATACGGTGAATAAAGGTAGAATCAAGACTGTGGTTGGGGGGAGAAAGTGTAGTTGACTCTTCTCACAATGTGGATCCTCTGCATCAAGGAAATGGGCTTCTGATTTAGAAGAGAGGCCAGGGTGAACATAAGGAGTGGATTTGCTTTTTTCTGAGATCAAAGAGTGTGGGGTTTTATCCCCTTGAATGCTTTGAAGTGCAGAGAAGCCACATCAGTGTAAGAAGTCGCTGTGGTTTGTCCAGTGAACCTGATGAAAATGTGAGATAATAATCTTTCACCTAAATCTTTCATATGGGTGTAAGCAAGGCAGATTTGTCTTGGTTGGTTGTTGACTGAGAGCACATTGGTTTCATGGGCTCAGTGGAGTAATTTGGTTGTGCATCGCAGTCATCAAAATACTGACACCAATCACTCTCGCTTCGCACCAAGAATTCAGTTTAAAAGTGCACAGGCTACTCTGCAAACATCCCCACTGAATCTGATTTTCCAAGAGTGATTATTAAATTTCAGATGTGTGTTTATGGTGGGATTATTAAATTTCAGATGTGTTTTATGCTTGGATATAGCCTCGTGCAAGATGTGGATGGCGCCCGGGTCACATCCTTCTGCAAGAGCCAGGAGATTCCATCAGCCTTCAGAAGTTTACTTTTGATGCAAACTACTTTTGAGATGCAAAATATTTGGAAATCTCTTTTGAACATAAGGCTGGATTTAGCAACATCCTTGTGGCATTATTGGATCAACAAGCTCTTTGCTCACCAGTGTCATAAGAGCGTTTGAAGAAATAATTGGTTGCTATTTTGGGGTGCAGCTTAAGTAGAAAAATATTAATATGAAGTGAGGAACTTTGTCAGTATTTAAGAAATACTTCACTAGACTTGGGAAGATAAGTGTCGTGTTAAGAAGAACAGACAATAGCTTCTTTTACTAATTATGGACAAAGACTGCCTGAATTTTAAGAAAGCTATCTAGAAAAAGGAAAAATTTTACATAGGCATTAAGAGTATTTTTGGTACTCTTTGAATAACAGTTTTGCCTTCTTGGTAGTTTTCTACAAGATCAGTAATGTCTGGATGGAGACTAAATATGAGGAATAGCTGCAATTTGATTAATGGTGGAATTCTGCATATGTCTTGATATGACATCCAGCCAAGATTAGCTGGGGCCCCGATCAACCTGATCCAGCGAATGACATCCCTGCCCATGGCAGGGGGTTGGAACAAGATGATGTCTCAGTTCCCTTCCAACCCAAAGCATTCCATGATTCTACTCTTCTGTGAGGCAAAGGTGGTTACAAGGCTCGTCAACGTGCAGGGATGTTCTCTGCACGGTGCTGTAGACACTAAGACCACCTCCAGATGGATCTTGGAGGTCTTTTCCAGCCTTAATGATTCTGTGATATTCTAGTCCAGTCAAACCTCTGGAAAAGGTGTCACAAATTCTACTGGGCAGGGAAGAGGTCTGTTTTTCATAATAAGCCAATGGTGCCATTGCTGCTCCTCAGAAGCCTCAGATTTATTTTGGGGAGCTGAGAAGCCCAGGTTTCTTTTTCTGAGACATCCAAAGTCAATCTTCCAGTTCCTAAAGGGGGTCTACAAGAAAGCCGAAGAGGGACTTTTTACAAGGACATGTAGTGATACAGGACAAGAGGGAGTGGCTTGAAAATGAGAGAGGCCAGGTTTGCCTCAGGTTTAGATTAGGAATAAATTCTTGCCTGTGAGGATGGTGAGACCCTGGCACAGGTTGCCCGGAGAGGCTGTGGCTGCCCCATCCCTGGAAGTGTCCAAGGCCAGGTTGGATGGGGCTCTGAGCAACCTGGGATAGTGGAAGGTGTCCCTGCCCATGGCAGGGGGGTGGAATTAGGTGATCTCTAATGTCCCTTCCAACCAAACACATTCAGTGATTGATTCTATGATTCTATTTAACAAATTCTGAAAATGTTGCAATAGAAAGGATCAACAGCCTCTTCTGGTTTAAAATACCAGGTTCTTCATCATAACAGAGAAATTTAAGGTGAGTTAAGACTCTGTAATAAGAACAAATTTGTCTTCCTGGACTTGTGCAGGAGTTTGAGTGGGAACTTCAGTTCTATAAATCAGGGTTAATTTGACCCATTTATGAGAATGTAAGTTATTTGTAGGAGCACAATACACATCAGTCTTGTTTCTGCCAGCAGAAGGTGTTCTCAGCAGAGAAGGTGCCTTTTGCAGGTCTGGTCTCAAATGGTGCAGGATCGTCATTGAGAACTGCTGAGGGTCATTTCTGCAGCTGGGTCTGTGTGTCTGTGTGGGATGTTGCTGTTCTCCTTCTCCTCACAGTTTTTAAGTCATGAACAAACAACTCTTTTTGGTTGTTATCTCCTTTAATGTATGTCAGGTGTTGCGAATCAGTTCCCAAAACTGACATTGCAGAGCATTTCTGTGTGTGTATAATTCTATAGCATGGATATACTACTTTTTTTCCTTTGTTTGCCATGCATTTTCTGGTTTTGTGAATTTGTTTAGGTGCAGTTCCTTGGAACACTGTATTAAGGCTCCTGTGTCTAGTCCTGCAGATCCTGGCAGGACTTCTGACTTATCATTTGGCTGGGCTGAGTCGTCCTCCCAGCCTGTGCATATGACCAGCATCGTGGAATCCAGCCTATTTGTACAGGCAGCTTCAGGGAGATAAAAACTGCTCTACAGTAGAAAAAAAAACCAACAACAACAACAAAAAAGGTTTTTTTAAGTCTGTAGTGATGGGAAAACCTATCAAAAAATGTATTTTTCAACTCTGAAGTAATGTGAAATCCTGTTTAAAAACTGAAGCATGTTTTTATGCTTAGGTTATACATCCATAATTATTTCATAGGTAATCACCTGAGTTCAATCAATGAAGCACAGAAGAAACTCTACAACTTTTATTATCTACTTTCCCTCAGAGCTCTTTCACTCCTTTTCCTATCAGGTCAGTTTTCATGGTAGCTGAGCACCTGGTCAATACCTTTAGATATTTCAAGCCACGTTCAGGGACCTGTGTGTGTCAAACGTCTCTGCTCTCACAGCCATGGGCACTTCCAACTTTGCTTTAGTTCTGGCATGTGGACAATTCATGGTGTGCACTTCCATGGGCTTGAAGTGCATTTTGGACAAGCCTGCAAATCCTTGGAGGAGCCTCAAAATTTGCTGTGCTTGTCACTGCCATGCTCTGTAATTAATTGAATGACTCCCAAATGATGTCATTTTGGGCTCAGATTGACCTCAGAGAAATTTTGCCCTGTTTTCATATATGGAGTCCAGCTCAGATCTGGAGGTTGCTCTCTCCCAAGTGAGCAATGTAACCTCTGTTATCCTAAAGGACCTATAAAAAAGAGTTTATTTTAATATTTTTGGCAGTAACTGGCATCACCCATCTGCCTAGGGTGTAAACCAGTGTATGCTCCTGCTACTGTTTGCTTTAGTGCCTGTGAGTCAGAGCCTTTAATTCTCTCTGTTACGGCTCCCTCTGTAAATTAGGGATAATTATTGCCTTCCTCACAATTCTGAAGTATATTGGAAAGTGAGGTTTGGAAATATATTTTGTTTTTCAGACACAGATGTTTTAAGATTAGAACTTCCACCTACTTTTTATCGTCATTCCTGCAATTATAAGTCTTGCATTTTCTGATAAGCTACCCTGGCAGTCTCCGTGGGTTTTGTTGTTTGGGGAAGGGTATCCTCTTAAAAGGGAGGAATTTCTGGAAAGGTTTTGGGCAGAATCTGATCTGGAAAGGCTGCTCTCATGTTCCTGGGATGATGGTAGCATCACAAAACGGCTTGGCTTGGAAGGGGCCTTCAAGCTCACCATATTCCAACTCCTGCCATGGGCAGGGGCACCTTCCACTATCCCAGGTTGCTCCAAGCCCCATCCAGCCTGACCTTGCACACTTCCAGGGATGGGGCAGCCACAGCTTCTCTGGGAAACCTGAGCCCGGGCCTCCCCACCCTCACAGTAAATTCAATTTCTTCCGAAAATCTAATCCAAGTCTCTCCTTTTTTTATTTAAAAGTTTCTGGATTTTAATTTATGGCTAAAAACATAGACACGCGGATAAAGATGAGGCTGTGATTCTGTCTGCTTTGGTGATTTTAAGCACTTAATTGATCAATTTAATCGCTTTTAAATTCTATAACATTGATAGGGAAAAATAAACCTTTCCTTGTTGTTACCGCATTTATTCTCTTGTGGCAGCAGAATCTTCACCTTGTCTACTTTTCTCTTAGACATATATGTATTTAATATTAATATTTGTTCTTTGGATCCAGCGTTACAGCAGCAAAGTTCACCTTCATGTGTCAGGTGCAGGTCCCTCTGAGGGACCTCGTCAGGAAGAAGATATCCTGCCTGTGTCTGAGGAATTCAGCAGGGGTGAGCTGGCTCCAGCACATCCCTTTCAGCAGGCAGCAGCAGCAGCAGCTTGAGTCCTGCAGAGCTGTCTGTCCTCGAGGTGGAAATTTAATGTTCCACAGCACTTTCCATTGCATTAAGCACAACCCATAAAGGTACTGCAGTGGGTAGTGGCTGTGGTGGGTTGATGCTGGCTGGGTGCCAGGCCCCCACCAAATCTCTTTCTCACTCCCCTCTTCAGCTGGAAAGGGGAGAAAAAATATATATTAAAGGCTCTTGGTTTGATGTAAGGGCAAGGAGAGAATTACTGTCATGGGCAGAACAGTCTCGACTTAGGGAAAATGAATTTAACGTTGCCAATCAAAAGTCGGGTTAGGGGCTTGGGAAATAAAAACAAGTCTTAAAACACTTTCCCCCTGCCCCTCCTTTCTTCCTGGGCTCAACTTCACTCAGTGTTTTGTTACCTCCTCCCCTCCAGTGGTGCAGGGGCACAGGGAATGGGGCCCATGGTCAGGTCATCACAGGTTATCTCTGCTGCTCCCTCCTCCTCAGGGACTGGACTCCTCACACTCTTGCCCTGCTCCAGCATGAGGTCCATCCCATGCAAGACAGTCCCCTCTGAATGTTTCCAGCATGAGTCCTTCCCATGGGCTGCAGTTGTCATGAACTGCTCCAGCTTGGATCCATCCGACAGGGTCAATCCTTCAGGAACAGGCTGCTGCGGCGAGGATCCCTCATGGGGTCACAATTCCTGCCAGCAAACCTGCTCCAGCCTGCAGTCCAGCCCCTTTCAGGCCTCCCCCTGTATCAGTGTGGGATTCTCCATGGGCTGCAGGTGCATCTCTGCTCCCCCGTGTATTTCCATGGGCTGCTGGGGGACAGCTGCCTCACCACGGTGAGGGTCAACATCTGAGAGATGCTCAGCAGAGAGAAGTAAAGCTGGGCCCTGCTGATCTGCATTTGGTGAGCTCAGAGAGTGGCACTGAGGTGTGATGATATGATTTATCAGGAAGAGGCCTCTAGACAAAGCCAGAACAGAAGACCGGCTCCAAATAATGCCGTGGTGCAGAGTTTGATTTTTCCCTGTGCTTTCAGCTTTTCTCTGCCACCCACTCGGCGTCCTTCGAGCTCTAAGTGCTGGGAGCTGAGTAATGCTCTGGTGTTTATCCTTCATTATGTCATAATGAAAAGTGGCTTTGGTTCAATGAATGTGGAATTTAAGCTCTCATCAGAGACCTGAGTGGTCTCAGCTTTCCTCAAAGATCTTCTCATTTGCACCATCTCATGTTCACATGTTGGTTTTAATAAATAGACGATATTTCACAATATAAGAAGGATATAAAGCTCTCATGAGGATTCCAAACGAGGGCTACAATGATGGGGAAAGGTCTGGAGGTGAAGCCACAGGAGGGGTGGCTGAGGTCACTTGGTCTGTTCAGCCTGAAGAGGAGACTGAGGGCAGACCTCATGGTGGTCTTCAGCAACCTCGTGAGGAGAAGAGGAGGGGCAGGCACTGATCTCTGCTCTGAGGTGACAGTGACAGGACCTGAGGGAATGGCCTGGAGTTGTGTCAGGGAGGTTTAGGTTGGATATCAGGAGAAGATTCTTCCCCCAGAGGGTGGCTGGGCACTGAACAAGCTCCCCGGGGCAGTGGTCACAACACCAAGCCTGACAGAGCTCAAGGACAGTGCTCAGGCACAGGGTGGGATTGTTGGGGCAGTCCTGTGCAGGGCGAGGAGTTGGACTCGATGATCCTGTAGGTTCCTTCCAACTCAGGGCATTCTATGATTCCATGATTCTCCTCTGGGCAGGCTCCAGCATGGCAGAGGCCTCCCCTCCATTTGTTTATTTGTTGCCATTTTTACACAGGCACTGCTGTTTTGCCATGCAATGGCAGGGGTGGGATGGGATAAAGTGGCTCAGACAGCTCAGGAAAGGAAGATTAACTTTGCAGAATGCTTATTATTTGATTATTTAGCCAGGCAAGAATTGTCATTTGGAGAGAGAGAGAGAGACGAGAGAGATGTTATCAACAAAACTGATTGGTTTTTTACTTTTATCCTCTCCTCTGTCAGAATAAAATGAATGTCTTTCCTTGAAGAAATATGTATTTTTCTTGATTTCTAGAGGATAAACTTATAGTTTAATTAGATTCAGTGGTGCAGTATTACTTCTCATCTTCTGATCACTTTAATTAAATTATTGCAAGGATTGAAAAGTATTAATCTAGTGGCTGGAAAAGTGAGCAAGCACTTGGGAAGTTTTGTGCAGTGATTCTTACCTTGAAGCAAATTCTCTGTAACCATGCATGGCTCCATAATTCTGTTTTCCTTCCTGATAATCTGCTAATAATCTGTTTCCCTGGGTTATTCAGGAGATGGTATAATACCTAGAAGTGCGTGAAACATGTAAGACATTATGGAAATTATGTTCTACATTCATCAGAATGACATGTACATTAAAAACTCAACAATTTCATTAACAGCACACTTTGACTTTCCAGAAGAAATTTGGAGGTTTTAGCGAAGATTTAATAGCAGGTGCTTTTAATGTTCTTGCTTTGTAGTACATCTCAGGAAAATATTTACATTGAAACAGTAATATGCTAAATAATGTGTTTTACTAAACAGATAATATTATTTATTATCTATAAATAATAAATATGTGTGTCTGGGTATGTACATAGCCACATCACGCCTATCTAACTACTGTAAGGTGAAGAGTTATCACTAATATTCTAGTGGTAAAAAATATACAGAGGAATATAGATATTTTCTTTAATTTACTTGCTCTGATATTCATAAAATAAAGTGTTAGGTTGGTTTTGGGGGGATCGTTGATATTTTTGCATGTGTTTTTTGGTTGTGAGGGGTTTTTTGTTGGTTTGTTTCTTTGTTTTTCCTTTTAAGTGGTGAGAAATGAACAGGTCCCTGCTTCACACTGGTGAAGTTTCAGTCTATATGGCTGAATACTCTCATGATGCATCCTGCTGTTGAATGTGCCTTCTGTATGTTAAATCCACTGAAACTAATGGTAATATCTCCAGGGACTTCCAGGCTTATCAGAATATGGGGAGCCTGTGCAATTCCTGGCTCTGTGCTCACCCAAGCCCATTTGCCATGGTTTCCTCTTCTGCTTTTCATAGATTCTTGTGTATATTGGGTAGGGCGGATGCCTGGCACACCTCTAGAGGAATGGTACATAATGCAGAGCTCTATTTTATAGATGCCATGTAAAGCAAAATAATGCATTTTTGTTGCAGTAATAATAATAATAATAATATTACATTATTGGTGGCATTTCTGTCTTGATATATTTTCTGCTGAACTCAAATTCCCATGGTCTCACTTGCTTTCCCTCTTCTCTTATGAGCAACTCTGTGTTGTGGAAGAGGCAGATTTTGTCCCTCCCAAAGGAAACTGTAGCTTGCCAAAAAAAAATCAGGGGCTTCAGTTGTCTCAGTGAAAGGGAGCTGCACCTGTAAATGAATTATTTTAGATCTATTGATGTCGGATGCCAGGAAACATTTATTAGTATTGATTTGGACTAAACACATCTGCAAAGGCTGTTCCCTCCCAGCCCTTTGCTGTTTCCCACTGGCAGTGGCAGGTTTCATGGACATCCTTCCCTCACTGATGTGCAGCCAGGTGGGAATGACAAGTCGTGAGGCAGCACTGGGAAGTTTTCATCACTCTGCTGCCACTTTAATTAGCTCATTCTCTTAAGCCATTGCCTGCCAGTGCATTTCCTACATGGACTTGCCTCCTGAGCTGTGTTCATGTGGACATGAGGGACAGACTGGCTTGGCACAGCAACACCTTCCCAGCAAGGTGGCTGGGTTTTGCTGTGCAGCCTAATTGAGGTGTGGGAAGAAGGGGATGCATCGTCCATGAACGAAACTACCTGATTTAGGAAGAGCATGAATGGGATCGTTGCTTAATACTCATTTTGGCACACAAAGGACCATTTCCCTCCCCACATGGCAGTCAGGCAGTGGCCTTTCCTCTGTCCCCACCCCGAGGGCTCCCTGGCAGGGCTGTGAGCTGCCTCTCAGACAGATTGATCGGTCTGTCCCGTCCTGAAATCAGGCTCGAGTCAAAGTTGCTTTATTGACTTAACCGTAATGCGAGTATTGCCAAATCTAATACGTGGGAATTAAATGGCAATTATCCATTTATTTGAGCTGGCTTCTTCCTTCCTCTGTGTTTCAGCTCTCTCAGCTCACAGGGAGCTCTCCTAACTGAATGCTGCTTAGTGCAGTGCTGCCAGCTCTGGCTGGGTAGAGGGACAGAGGCAGCTCTTGACCCCCTGAGAGAGGAGAAAGGTTGTCCAGACCAACCTGAAGGGACTTCCAGACCCACTTCTGGTGTGAACATCCCGACTTGGGAAGATTTCCCTTGTGCTGCTCCCCACAACTCAGGTGTGTCCTCCATCCCCTGTCTGAGGTGAGCCCGTTTCTGCCAGAAAATTGCCCTCCATGAGATGGGTGAAGAAGTGGAGCAGTCAAGATAAGAGCTAAGCAAGGGACAGGAAATATTTGCAGGTTTTTTAGGCCACCCTTATGGGTTTTCTCTAAGAAGACCAGTGTTTGATAACACATATTTGTGTGCTGGAGCTTGGGCTGTACCATGTCTCTGTATTTAGGTTGTCCAGCATTGGCACAGCTAAGATCTGACCTGGGTTCAGATCCCAGCAGAGGTTACAGAGATCTGTGTCACTGTGTATCTTAGAGCTCACCAGCTGCCAGAAGTTGTTTTCTAGAGCTACCAAAATGCACCCAGGGAATGTGGGACTGTGTCTCCTTCATACAGGCAGCAAATGCATTTTTTGGAATGATAGAATCCTAGGATGACCTGGGTTGGAAGGGACCTTAAAGATCATCCAGTTCCAACCCCTGCCATGGATGGGGACACCTTCCACAAGACCAGGTTGCTGCAAGTCCTGTCCAACCTGGCCTTGAACACTTCCAGGGATGGGGCAGCCATGACTATTCTGGGCAACCTATTCATACCCAATGACCAACATCATAGAATCATAGATTTGTTAAGATTGGAAAAGACCTTTAAGATCATGAAGTCCAATCATAAACCCAGCCCTGTCAAATCCACCAGAAAACTATTCCCCAAAGTATCATCTTAGTGTACTTTCAATAGGGAAACAGGGTGAGCACAAAACAGTCTTCAAAAAACTCTGTATATTGCAACTTTCTGAGTAAAAATCTACATTTTGATGAAAGAGGAAAAGAATGATAATGAATTATTAACAAGATGAATCTTGCTAATGGCCTTTGAGCTTTGTTCTTAAAACAAGCCAACAACTGCTTGAGAAATGGAAGCCTCCAACTTTTTAATGGCGACACAAGAATTTTAACTTCCCTTGTCCATGAAGCTTGTTTTTTAATTTTTGTTATATTTACAATATTTCAAGACAATGCTATGGAAGTCCCCAGGCATAGTTCCATCCCTTTTAGACAGAGAGTGCTTTTAGTGACGCATTCCTGCTGGAAGATGCTCCTTTTAAAAGTGTTTTTTTCCACCTACTCAGACAGTCTATAGGTGCAAAACTTTACTGGAAGTTTTGAAATCCTGTTATTTAGCCATGATCTTGGGTGAAAATACATCTAGCCTTGGCATTAACAGTTAAGTAGCATTATATATTTTTTTCTGGCATGTCTTTCAGCTCTCGCAATCATGGATTTTAAAGCTGGAAGGGATCATGAGATTATTTTGTCAGTCTTTTTGAATTACCTGTGTGCTAAGAGCTTCTTGCGGTATTATTGGATATGTATTCAGCTGCTTGCATCATCCTTGCAACTGGGACCCCAAGTTGCCATTTCCCCTCAGTCTTGCAGGCAGGATCACAGAGATTTTCCAGCCTCCATAGAAATAGGGGACAGGATTCCAGTGGAGAAGGGAGAGAGCTTCAGATATTGCAGGGTCAGGACGAGGACTCGGGACCATTCCCCTGCTCTTGCCCTCAGCCTGCACAGATCATGGCCCACAGTCTGGGAAGGTCTTGTTCTCCTCCTGTTTTGCAAAAATAACTCCAAATCTCCGGTATGGTGACTCAGAGACCAGAGTGGTTCTGTTTCGTGGTGCCATGGGTGCCTGTTGTGGGTCTGCAGTGAGGGAAGGGGACACAGAAGGAGCCATCGTGACTCAGGTGAGACCCCAGTCAGGGTTGTACAGGGTCATTTTAGCTGCACCAAACTGGCCTTGGGTTGGCTGTGGGTGGGAATGTTTTCATGGGATCACAGAACCATGGAATCCATAAGGTTGGAAAAGACCTCAAAGATTATCAAGTCTAACCTATGACTGAATACCACCATTGCCACGTTGACTCATTTTTTTAACTCTTTCAGGGATGGTGACTCCACCACTGCCCTGGGCAGCCTGTTCCAGTGCTTAACCACTCTTTCAGTGAAGAAATGTTTTGTAATATCTGATCTGAACCTCCTTTGGTGATGTTTGAGGTCGTTTCCCATTCTTCTATCACCAGTTTCCTGGGAGAAGAGTCCACCCCCCACCTCACCACCACACCTCCCTTCAGGCAGTTCGGGAGGGCAATGAGGTCTCCCCTGCGCCCCCTTTTCTCCAGACTAAAAACCCCAGTACCCAGTAGCAGTTGGTGGATGCAACTCCCCAGCAAGCTCATCTTGCCTCATTCAAATATCTGGGAAGAGAAGAGGTATGGGGTTTGGTTGGTCAAAATGCTCTTGCTCTGGAGCAGCATCAATACCGGCACGGTCCTAAGCACCACATGCTCTGCTGTTATAAATCTCAACCTGTATAAATTCACCCCAGGCTTGTTCCCGTAGGTCTCGTGCCTCTGTGCTGCAAACAGATCCACAGTTGCAGTGCTCAGCGTGTTGGCAGATATTTTAGTTATTTTATGTGTATCTTGCCTTTGACTAAGCACAGGTGACTGAGGGGTGTGTGCAAGTTTGCACCTGCATGTGCCTGTGTGGGGTTTTCTTTTTTTATGACTTAGGACCGTTAGATACGGAGAAAAACCCCAATTAGTTTTCTAGTTAATGTCTAGTGGCATCAGTACAGAGAATTTCCTCCTGAATATTCAAGCTTTTCCCCCCAGACATGCAGGCAGCACCTTCCTGAGAAAGACACGTTTTAGAGATGTCATTCTCCTTACAAATTGCTTCTCTCTCAGTGTGCTCTAATTATAGAAACCTCGACGGCATTTGTGCACGCACGGAGGTGGCAGCAGGAATTTCTGATAAAATCCACTCACTCAAAGGAGCTGCTGCTAACTGCTTGGGCTGCTGGGTACAATGAACTGGAGGACGAGTGCTGATTGACCTCCTCAGATCTCTGGGGGAGGTTAAACCATCTCAAGTGAAGAATTAGCAAATGCAGGGAGTGGGATATGAAAAGGAGTGAGGCTGCCAAACTCCTGTTTCCACCTGTTCCGGGGGGAAATCACCCAATGAACTTTCCAACTGGGCTGTGAACTTGTTGGACCTGGATAGGTGTTACGGGGTGATCCCCACCTTCTTGACAAGCCTTCAGGAGCTTCAAGATGTATTTCCTTTGAATCCAGCGGGAGATATTTTCTGTTTTCAGGAGGAATTGGCTACCGTGACTTTTGCATACCCAGTGTGTTTTTCTCTGTGCTCTCCTGGACTTCATTCACCAACGCTGACCAGCAGTGGAGAAGTTGGCCTGCAAAGCATCTCCTTCCCCAGTGGATCCATGTGTCCCACCTGGTCTACGTGATCTGTCTTGTGGCTACCCAGTAGGGCTGATGCAGGGATAACACCTAGGAGCTGCAAGATGATGGAAAACCTGTGGGAGGCAACTTCTGACCACTTAAGGATCAATGGTGGCCTCTGAGAAGCACCATTTTACCTTTTTGAGCAGCAGTGTAGCCCATTTCCTGCAGATTGTTTTGCTGTCCGGTGCCAGTCCCCTCTGCACAAAGAGCTGGAAGGAAGAAAGGCAGGATATGACCACAAAAGAATCATAGGATCATCAAGGCTGGCAAAGACCTCTGAGATCATCAAATCCAACCTTTGACTAGAAAATCGTAGCACTCCTGCTCCTTGGATCTTCATCACTGTTTATTTTAAAGAAGAAGAGGAATGGTCTGTTAAAGAGCTGTAGAATGATGGAAGGTTGGGAGGAACCTCTAGAGTTCATAAAGTCCAAGAGCTCTGCTCAAGCAGGGCCAGGTGGATGGATGGGCTGAAGTTTGCTGCAGGTGAACACAGGCACTGGGGGTGCACCATCCTGGCAACAGAGATGGAGGCAGTTTTGGGGACCCCTTGGTTTCAACCCACTCTTCCTAAGAAGCAACAAGGAGGGAATTTTTCCCAGGGAAGAATGTGACACATCTCGGTCTCCCTGAGCTGCTTTGTGAGCTCTGCATGGCAGCAGCTGCTGCTGATTTCAAAAGTGGTGGGTGGGAAAAGCAAGTGACAGGGTGAAGGAATGAAGAAAAGGAAAAGGAGGCAAAAAGAGGTAAAAGGAATCATAGAATAGGTTGGGTTGGAAGAGACTTTAAAGATCATCTCGCTCCAATCCCCTGCCATGGACAGGAATTCCTTCCACTGGACCAGGTTGCTCAGAACCCCATCCAACTGTCTGTGAGCACTTCCAGGGATGGGACACTCGCAGCTTCCAGGGATGGGGTATCCCCAGACTCACATCCAAGACAGGTCCCCATTAGGTGGCCGCTATTGCCTCGTGAGTGAATGAGTCCCCTGCCCCAGCCAGAGGCTGTCCCCACCTCTTGTCCCCACCATTTAATGCTGGTGGATGCAAAACCAGCACGAGAGAGCGTGGTGGAGCAGGGATTTGGCAGCAGTCCTGTTCCTTCTGCCAGAACATTATATTTTCTTATTGCAATCCCAACGTCAGCAACAATCCAGAGAGCCATTACCGGCAACACTCTGATCCATGGTCGGATTTACTATTAATAGAGGTGTGCACAGAAGGGAATGGTTGTAGGTGTGCTGGAAATCCGGTGTTAACCCTGTATACTCATTTAATAGGGAATAGCTGTGGGGAAGGGTTTTCTTTGCCCTCAGCTACAGCAACACGCTCAGAGAAGCTGTGGCTGCCCCATCTCTGGAAGTGTCCAAGGCCAGGTTGGATGGGGCTTGGAGCAACCTGGGATAGTGGAAGGTGTCCCTGCCCATGGCAGGGGGTTGGAACTGGATGAGCTTTAAAGTCCTTTCTAACCCAAACCATTGTGTGATTCTGTGGTTCTTTCACGTGTCATGGAATGAGTAACAGAAAATTCCTGTAGCACTTTGCAAGAATGTTTAAAGAGGCTACAGGAGGAAAAGGGACAGTAAATAGTTCAAAATGGAATTTCTTTGATTTATTGATAGAATGACTGCCTCGGCCCTTAAATGATTATTCACTTTGGGATTCCTTGGCATTTTCCAAAGGGACTAAAGGATTAACTCCTCTGGAGGCTGCGCATCTACCAGAGCTTTGCACTTGGAGACAAAACCTTTCAGATGTATTTCGGTGTCGCCTCTTTGCTATGTCTTGTACATGCATTGATGCATTTCTCTTTGCATGAGCAGTGGTGCTGCTACTCAGGAGGGTGGTGTAGATGATTTTTATTTACTGTTAAAGTTTGTTCTCCTTATGGCTGCCAATTATGTTTAGAACTTATGTGCAAATAAAAAAAAAAGAAAGGAGAGTTGAACTGACTGAAGTATTTGGGAAAAACCCTCTTTTTTTCCTAATTTTCTTGCTATTTGTGTTTTTTTAATGTGGGCAAATTTTGAGAACACACAGTATTTCAGTTCAAAATGTCAAAATATTTCCCTTGAAAGCTTGTAATGGGCTGCTTCAACTATGGTAAAGGGAGGAAGAAAATACAACTTTCATCCGAAACCAGCTTACTGGGTTTGGCATTTGTATCTGTTGATCTAAACCTGAATGCTTCAGCTAATAAACCAGTTGTCTAAAAAATTTAATTCATCCTTTTCTTCATCAGTTTCCTGTCACTTCCACTTTCTTATACTCATCAGTATCACAGTACCGTGGAATTTTCTTTTTTTTTTTTAGGCAAATACTTCAAGCCATGTCTCAGTTTTATTTTGAAAGAAAGGGAGAAAATCTGCGTTCAAGTACGTAATAGAGACTTTTCAATTAAGATGAAGAGCAAAATCTGGTCCACAGATATTTAATGACTCATAATGAGAATGAGAAACAGAGAAAAGTTCTGCTGAATTAAACAGCAAAAAGCCACTTTTTGTCTTGCAGCTGAAGGCGCAGTTGACCCTGAGGATGGGTCAGTCCTCCCAAATGTGAGGGCTGAGCCCCGGTGCAGTGTAAATGCTGCTGGTTTACCCATGAGGAAGAGAAATTCTTGCTTGCACAAAGATGCAGAGGGTAATATAATAACAGCTAATAAATGCTGACACCCATACAGTCCTTTTTTTTTCTTTTTTCCTTTTTTTTTTTTTGTGCAAGTATGGGAGTAAAGTTCATTGTCCAAATCACATCACATATGGAGAAACTGCATTTCTTCTGTAGCTTTGCATAAACTTCCAATGAACTTCTCTTTTATTTTAATTTTATTTTCTAGCTCTGTCTTTTTAAGGCTGTGTTGCTGTGCTGGGTTAGAGGTTTCCTTGTACACTAACAGGTCTGTGAGTTTACTTTTGATAAGGGTGTGTAGAGGACAAGAGGGAATGGCTCTAGATTAGATATGAGTAAGAAATTCTTTACTGTGAGGGTTCTGAGGCACTGGAACAGGTTGCCCAGAGAAACTGTGGCTGCTGGAACTGTTCAAGGACTTGAAGCAACCTGGTCTAGTGGAAGGTGTCCCTGCCCGTGGCAGGGGGTTGAAAGGAGATGATATTTATCATCCCCTCCAATACAAATCATTCCACAACTCAATGTTTATGCCTGAAATCACCTGTGGAACAGCAAAGTAATTTTTTTTCTATGTAATACATGGCAGTAAGATGATGTTCTGCTGCCTTGGTAGATGGGGAGGGTCTGTTCCTGAGTGAATGTGCCTCTCTGTACTAAAAATAAGAGACTAATTCTGTGATGTTTCCCCACATTGACCATTTCACTGTGATGAACAATGCAAGGGCTCACCAGTAACTTGTTCACGGTCTCAGAAATCAAAATTTGGTCCATGTGAATCCCAGGGAGAGGCAGCTGAGCCTGTGCCTTCCTTACTAATTTTTCTTTTCCAGGGAATATCTACAGCAGTAGTTGTGTAGCAAGGAACATTTTGTGGCCGTTGCTACAACCTCTGCTGACCAGCTGCAGATCCCATAAGCTGTGGGTGATCAGATCTGCATAAATTGTCCCACAGAAACAAACCCAGGAGACTTCCAGAAGCTCTGGCAGATGGCATTTCATCTTCCTGAACAATGTATGGGGTCTGGTACATATGGATTATAAAACCCTGTATAGGTTTTATGATTTCTTCCAAAAGAGCTGATTCTTGGAGCCAGATGGTTTCTATTATGGTTAATCTTAAGCAAACAAAAGTAATTTTCCTTCCTGCAGTCAGTAAATGCTGAGAAGGTATATAAAGTATTATGCATAAATTAGCAGTATAGTTTTCTTATTTAAACTTGTAGATAAAGATTACCAATAAATGGCAAGGGGTGTATTACCCTTTTTCATTTCTTTTTAGGATGTCTGATAAATGGCCTTGCTCTTGGTTTTTGGTTTTTTGGGGTTTTTTTTGCTGGAGAATTGAAGCTCTCCAGAAGAGGAGGGTGCATCAATTGGAACTTTTACTCTGAGTTGGGAAATCTGCTCCAGCATTTGCAATACTACCCATGCACAAAACTCTTTTTCCCATAGTTGGATGCCAGCTGTTGCATTGCTCCATTGCCATTTTCCATTGCATCCACTTTGTCTCTGTTTCAGTCGTTTCTGCTGCCCTGTCATCCCAGATCTCACTTCATCTCTCCAGGGCTTTCAGTTTGTGAAAACTCTTCATGCAGGTCTCAATGACACTGCAAGGTCTCTCTGAGATTTTTGTTTTTACTTACTGAGGGAACAATTTGTCTTCTGGGTCCTTGAAACGGCCTGAAATTTTAGCTGTGAAGGAAGTTATGAAGAGGAAGGAAATGGGAAGAAAAGGCATTTTCTTCACTCAAACTTTTTCAGCCTTGTGCTGCAACAAATGTTGACTCTGGGACGAGCTTGAGGGTCCAGCATCACATTTACAAGAAATATAGAAATACCCATTTACCTGGAATGGTTTGGGTTGGAAAGGACCTTAAAGATCATCCTGTTCCAATCCCCTGCCATGGCCAGGGACACCTTCCACTATCCCAGGTTGCTCCAAGCCCCATCCAGCCTGGCCGTGGACACTTCCAGGGATGGGGCAGCCACAGTGTCCCATCCCAATGGATGTGTTTGTTCACCTGGAGAGCTGTGGCAAGGTAATATTTTTAAGGTTTCTTTCTTTTGCTCACAGGGCTGATTTTTCTGATACCATTCCCTTGCATCACATGGACTTAATCAGACCAAAAAAAATCATCTCCATTTTGTTGTTAATAGCCTGAATCTTTAAAAAGATATTTTCTAAGGCAATTAGTGCTGAGTTCATTAATAAGGCCAGAAGAGAGGCTGATTAAGTGCTAGTTTAAAAATAAAAACACTATTTTGTGATTTATATCACCAATAAATTTTTAAATAACGGCGTTTCAAAAATATTTGGATTCTTCATCTTTTTTGCTGGCTGTTTCACTCCCAACAGCTTGGGCAGTAAGTGTAAGATTAATCATTTCCACTTTGCTTTTCCAGTCAATTCCTTTACATTTTCACATCCTGTTGGTGCTGTTGTTTGTGTTTGCATTAGCACAGGACTGCAGACTATCCCAGGAATATGGCAGTACAAACAAAACTTGCTTTTCTCTCAGGTTTTATTTATACCCTCAAACAGCATCAATATTAAAAAATGATACAAACTGTCAAATTGCCTTAAATTGCCTCCTTTTTTGATATCATGGGTATTCTTTTAAAAATACAGGCAGACACTGCCTTAATGCTTGCTTCTGCTACTGCTTTGGAGCACGAAGGAGGGAATATGATTAGACTTTCCATCTTGGAAAGCAAGAAGCAACAGGATTTGATAGGGAAATTTCACAAATTAATTGGTATTTTCCAGTACATTGATTTATTTCAATCAAAAATGAATCCTTTTAATGTCCTTTTAACTCCATCCTAATCCACTACCAGCAAAAGTAATTTAAAAAAAACCCCAAAACAACAACAAAACAAAGTTATTTGTTTCATTTAAAAGGGATTTAACTGTGTTGTGGTAGCACATCAGAATTATGCAAAACCTTTTAAAGTTTCTCTCCCCGTTGCTTAAAAATGGAGAAAAACTCTTAATTGCAAAACTGTCCAACCAAAACCAAAATTTCCACACTGCCAGAATTAGCAGCTTCTTAATCCACTGCCCAGCTCTGCTCTGCATTTATTCTTCATGAAATTTTGCTTAAAATCTGAAGTCTGTTTTGCATTTAACCATCACGGAAAATCAATATTCTCCATAATTCTCCTGTCTGGAGAAGAGCAGTGCAGCCCATGCGGATTCCTATGGTGAAAGTGGGAGTTCTCTGAATTACTTTGTTCATTTTGTAGAGGTCTGAGCAGGTTGAACAGGGCTGAGGGTCCCATCAGCTCCTTTCCCATGGGCTGCCAACCTCGCCTGACCTTCAAATAACTTTTAGCCACTGTGTTGTCCCCATGAAGTGATGGGCTCTTTATTTTAGTAACAGCCTTGTGAGCCTTTGACATTTCCTTCTACTAAATCAACAAGAGCTGCTGTTTTTCTTGTAGAGATTAGAAGGCAGTGTGTTTGGGGTTTCTTTTTTCCATGCTGGTTGTATTTTTGCTTTTAGTTTTTTCACTGCTGGCTAAGCAGGAGCGTAGGATAAGAACAGGTTTTTCTGGCAGCATTAATGCAGACATAGAGAGTATCAGGTTTTGAACTGAAGGCTGATGTTGCTTTCTAACATCTTTAACAAGCTTGAGAAGAAAAGAGTTAGAAGCACAAACTGTCACTCGCTGCTGGGAAAAAATCTGATATATTTCTAGTGGTCTTTCAAAAGCATGAAACTTGTTAATAATAAATTAAAATAAGCTGTTAGGGTAGTAATGTAACAAAGTTTGTTGGTTGGTTGGGACTTTTTTCCTTGAGTTTTGTTGGGTGTTTTCCTCCCCATCGTGAGTTGGAAGCAGCATCTCCGCTTCATCTCATCACTTTCCTTTTACTACGGAGTGTAGCTCATCTTCGGGGTGACACCCGATGCTAACAACTTTCTCTCGTGCTGTTTCTGATCCTGTCTGAGATTTCTCTGTTCTTTGTCAAGACGGTACGTGCTGACTTTCTAGGATTTTGGTCATGGATTTGCCGTTCAGTTGCAAAATCCACCTTCAGAACTGGAGCTAATTTGGGTAGGGCTGTTAATTGCTCACGTCTGGGCTCATGGAACAAGTGATGCTCACCAAGGAGTAGCCTCTCCACTTGGCCAAGAGTCAGTGCATGGTGGGGCAGAGTGTTTGTCTCAGGGTTGGCTCTACAAACAGCTTCTTCTCTTGGTGGACAGTTTGGATATTTCTTTTTATTTCCTTAATACCATGTGGGTGGGTTTGGGAGGCTGTTTTTGACTAGTGCTGCTCTGAGAAAGATGGAGCTGTACCCTCAAGAAGATGGATCCAAAGTGGTTTGGAAAAGCTGAACAGTGAGTTGTCAACACATTTCTCTGGCCATGGCAGAGGGTTGGAACTGGATGATCTTTACAGTCCCCTTCCAACCCAAACCATTCTATGATTTTTGTGATTTTAACACAATTGCGGATCTCCCTGGCCAGCTGAAACTCTGGCATTGTCTGTGCTGTCCTGGACACACCAGGTGAGGTGCTCTTCACTAGAGAGTCTTTTCCTTTCTTCTTCAGCAGTTTGTTATTGGCATACATGCTAAAGAAGAAAACCAAAGTGAAGAAAAACATCTTAACCAGGAATAATGCAAAGCAAATCTGATTGACTCTTGATTGCACTGTAAAAAGATAATTAATCATAGAACTGGAGAATGGTTTGGGTTGGATGGGACCTTCAAAATCATCTTGTTCCAACCCACCTGCCGTGAGCAAGGACACCTTCCACTAGACCAGGTTGCTCAGGGTCCCATCCAACTTTTCCTTGAGCACTTCCATGGCTGATGCTTCCATAGCTTCTCTTGGCAACCTGTGCTGGTGCCTCATCAATCTCTAATGTTTCCTAACATTTCGTGGTGTTTCCTTTTCTCTTTGAACCACTCCTTGGGTACGCACAGGTTTGCACTTTTGTGGCTGAGGACTTGGTGCTGTGTTTGGAATTGCATGGGGCGGTTTCCCTCATGCAGAGGATGGGAATATGGCAAAGCACTCGTGGATTTAATGCTCCTTCCAAGTGGCTTGGGACAAAAATCGTCTCTGGGCTGATTTAAATGGAAGTGCAGAAATTGTGTGCAGCTAGGTTAAGGAGGAGAGAGTTTCTAAATTTTGTACCTTCTTCAGTTTCTGAAGTTGACTTTCACTGCAAATTAATGCTCACCCTTTACCTTCTTGTATTCCATAAGGGACAATTCTCCATGGCTGGACTGTCCCTTGAAATGCTTCCTGTGTCACCAAGCTGCAAAGTTTTGGTCCCACTTCCCTGGACATCACCTACATGGGAAGCTTTTGCCTGAATAACCTTGTTCCTTGGCTTCCTAAACTTTCCTTGGGACAGGCACTTGGGACAGGTATTTATTATTTCTCTCAGAAACATGTATTGTGTCTGTATTCAAAGCTTCTTTTTTATTTTATTTGATAGGCTTTTCCAAGAAAGAATCATGCTGAGCTCCAGTTAAAACTTACAAGCTCTACCAGGAGCATTTGTGCTGGGGACACCATGCACTCCAGTTGCTTCTCTGGGAACGTGTTAATTAAGCATAAATTTAGAGTGTTGGAAAAGGTTTATGAATGGAAACCATTTCAGAGAGCCCAGGACAAAAATAGGACCCTAGGTGAGGTCCTTACCAACCTGAATGATTCTCCCTGCCTGCTTTACCTCCTTGGTTGTATCCTCTCATTGAATTTAGGCCCTGAACTTATCTTGGTTTAGAGATTTTGAAATCTCTGTCTCGTCTGGTCAACTTGCTATAGCTGTGATAGGACTTCCAAAAAAAACATCTATTCTGTGAAGGTAGATGTGTTGTTTTTACTCTCATTTTTTTTCTAAAAGTGTATTTGATGGGGAAGCAAGGTGGGAGCAGTGTCCTTATGTAGGGCAAGGCTGAAGTGGAGGGGCAGGCACTGATCTCTTCTCTCTGGTGACCAGTGACAGGACCTGAGGGAGTGGCCTGAAGTTGTGTCAGGGGAGGTTTAGGTCGGATATCAGCAAAAGGTTCTTCATCCAGAGGGTGGTTGGGTGCTGGAACAGGTTCCTCAAGGAAGTGGTCCCAGCACCAAGCTGGTCTGAGGTGAAGAAGCTTTTGGACAACGCTCTCAGGCACATGGTGGGATTGTTGGGATTGTCCTGTGCAGGGCCAGGAGTTGGACGTCAATGGTCTTGTGGGTCTTTTCCAACTTAATCAATGCTATGATTCTTGGTTTTCCCTTGGGGCAGGTACTTTACTACCTTACACCTCTCCCTCTTAGATGAGTGGGATGAAAGGAATTCTTCCAGCTGAGAAGAATTTTGCCTTCAGGTAAAGCTTCATTTCTAAAACCGGAAAAAAATGTATTTTGTACATTCAGGAGTAGTTGGACAAATCAGGAAGATGATTAAAAAAAGGAAAAAAAGAACAAGAGTTTATAAGTGTTAATGCAAACAGAGACCTTGAGTTAACCCGTACGGAATTGAGTTCTGTAAGACACTGACCCCTCTGTGTGAGAAGGGGTTTGAGGGAGGATTGATGCAAACACCAGCTTCATCCCAATTTTTACACCTGTAATTCCATAGGTGCCCCATCTTTGTGCTGTGGCCATGCTGGGGAGACCCAGGCCTTTTGTAAAAAGTCACCTCTCAAATCTGTAGCAAAGAGCCTCAGAGCTTTTCCATGTACAACAGCCTCACGTTTTCCAACACTGATGAAAATCATGTTGCCTGATGAGTGTGATTTTTGCTTACATTTTCCTTTATCACTTATTTCACTCAAATTTCATCAGCAGGAAATAAAAACCTCCCGAGCTTGCACGCCAGGAGCAACTTTGCATTACGCATGGTGCTGCTTCTTTCATTCTCTTCCATTTCCTTTTGTATTTTAAGCCCTTTTTTTTGAGGAAAGGAACTTTGTTCAAACACGCCCTGGGCCAATCCTTTCTGTCCTGGTGTTTGTTGAAGCTTTTTTGAACAGTTTCGGCAGGAGAGCAGAAGTGATGAGGAGAATCAAGGTTCCTGTGGTTTATATCAAATGGGAAGGCAGTGGAAGACCAAAACAGTGTTCTGGCAGTGGAAGAGAACAAGGGCTGTGTGGAACACGGGATCAGACACCAGAGAATCCACAGAGAGGAACACCCTGGGAAGGTGTTGAGTACTGGGGACTAAAGGACTTGTCTGGGGTGTGTGTAGGTGTCTGTGCATCCACCAAGTCTTGCTTGTCCATTTTCTTTAGCATTTTTTAATTCCCATCATGATCTTCTTCTTGATCATTACTCTTTTTCCTCCTTTGCCTCCTTCATTTTCTTCCACCTTTTCATTTTTGTGTCAATTGTTGTGGAAAAAACTAAAAAAAAGACATGAATTTACCATTTTTCTCCAGAGCAAATTGCTTTTCCTCTCTGGCCAGCAGCCAGAAATCAATCTCTTCTGCTCCCTAGAGTTCATTTTCCGGTGCCAGAGGCACATGGCTCTTGTGGATCTCCGTCTTCAATAAGGATTTATTCTGCTGGATAATGCTATTAAAAGAGGGGAATTGAAGCGTCACAATGGCTCCAGTGGTCCTGGGAAAGGAACAAGATGCTGGATGGGTGAGAATCATCCACTCAGCTGGGCTGGGAAAGGGTTGGGCCACAGGGCTGAGTGTGGTGGTGCTTAATCCTTATTGGTAGACTGAGGATTTGGGGAGGATGGTTTGAAATCAGAATGAGCAGGCTGCTTCCTGCCTGCTTTTCACTCCTTGCAGGTGTTTCATGGTACAAAAGAGGAGTTTGGGGACCAAGTAACTTTCTGTGGGAGTTTCTTTGGCAAAAACGATGCTGTAACTTCAGTTAAAGCTTTCAGAGGAGAGAGGCTCCAGGAAATCTGTGACTTTCTTTAACAGACCACAGATACAATTTTTGGTGGTGCTTTGGGGATAAATCCATGACAATTTGGGGTGCTGAGTTGCTTTGCTACAGCCATGTTAAGTATTGTAAGTAGAAAGATCAAATTCTTGTTTTGTTTTTCCACTTTTCCCCTTTTTTTACTGGAGTTACTTTAATTACTGCTTCTTTTTCTTCTCTGCAACCTTTAGGTTATTTTGGCTTTGCTGCAAAATTGAGTTCAGGGAGGCAATCGACTTCACCTGGCTGCAGAAAAGCCATTAGGAGCTCCAAATTAGTGTGAAATAATTAATAGGAAAGGAAGATTAACGTGGCAAACACGGGCGCTTTTTATTAACATTAAGCAAAAGGATGTTTCTGTGGGTTCCTTTACCATGTGTGTTGTCCTGGACCTCCAGCAATTCCCTTTGGACCTTAATTATATCCAGATCACTCGAGACAAGACCTTATAAGCCTGGTCAGGCATCATATTTGGCTTGTCTTGAAGAGGAACTGAAAGAAATTCCTGCTGGGATTTCTCCTTCCTTACCAAACCTGCTGGTGGTGGTGCTTGGAGCTGTCGGCTGTCCCAGCACCTGAGGGCCCCAGGGCTGCCCAGGTTCAGCAGAACTATTTTCTCCCTCCCGAGCAGGACTGGGGGAAGCAGCCCACGTGTCCCTGGGTTCTATTTTGCTGCAAGAACAGGCACCACATCCCTCCACTGGCCAGTCCTCATCCAGAGTTGTCTCCTGTAGACAGAATTGTGATGAATTAAAGATTATAACTGCACTGAATCATGGAAAGTGGTGCACTCTGAGTGCTCTCTGCTACACTGGTTGCAAAAATCATGTGTAAGGCTTGCATGGATTTTTAAGCTTCTCAACCACTCCTTGCAACTCCCTGAAAGGAGATTGCAGCCAAGCTGGGGTCTGTCACTTCTCCCAAGTTGGAAGTGGTAGAAAAAAGAGGAAATGGCCTCAAGATCCACTAGGTGAGGTTTGTATTGGATATTAGGAGCAATTTCTTCACTGAAAGGGTGGTCAGGCATGGGAACAGGCTGTCAGGGGAAGTGACTGAGTCACCATCCCTGGAGGTGTTTGAAAGATGTGTAGATGCAGCACTGTAGGCACACGGTTTATTGGTGGATTTGGCAGGGCTGCATTAATGGTTTGATTCACAGATCTTTTCCAACCTAAACAATTCCATGATTCAGTTTTCCTTTTTCTTTTTTTCCTTTCCTTTCTTTCCTTTTTTTTTCCCTCCTTTTTTTGCATTGATGCAGAGTGTGACAGGTAACACAGAGGTCTAAGATGCCAGCCCTGCATAGCAGATGGGTGTGAGGCGAAGTTGCATGGCTGGATTTAACCTTGCTGCAGTCTCACACATTTTTTGCCTAGAGGAAGCAATTTCTGGGGTAAAACTCCACACCCAAATCACAAAGTTCCTCAAGATCCCATTCACAGCATTGACACACTTTGCTTTGGCAGAGCAGGTGTTGAAAAGCTCTTTTTTCCACCTGTTGCACTTACCTGGGTGCCTGTGGGGCTTTTCAGGCAAAGGAAAGAAAAATTAATGGGCAAATATCAGAAATGCCATTGTTAGCTGCTGCTGCTTTAGGAATTGGTGGGGTTTTGAGTGACCTGGTCTGGTGGAAGGTGTCCCATGGTGGTCCATGGTGGTAGGAACAGGTGATATTTAAGGTCCCTTCCAACCCCAAACATTCTATGATTTCTATGAGTAAAAATGAATATAACAGCAATAAATACGGCAGGGCATCACTGTATGCTAGGCAGGGAGAAGGTTGAACTGATAGCAGAGGAAGTTGAGTTGTCCTGGGATCCAAGGAGATTTTCGTGGAAAAATAAATGGGGAAAATAAATGGCAACAGTAAAAATGATTTTTGGAAATGCCCAGTTAAGGAAGTAAAGGAGAAACCATTTGTGTGTGGGATTCTGTAACACATCCGCTGCAAAACCTTCACAGCCTTGAGGAACCACAGTGTAAATAAACGTAATTTTTTGCCAGCTGTGGCCCTGAACTCTGTTAGTGTCGGCGCATGTATTTAATGCATAACATCATTTAAAGCATATCAGAAACCTCCTACTCCTTCTTGGGGAATCCTAATATTTAGGTATTCACTCAATGTAATCAAAGATGTTTAATTTTTTATCAGACTTCACATCCACTTTACTTCTCAGCCTTGGTTTGTCTTCCTTGGCTTGGTAGTACAGACACAGTTTTGCTTTGCTTTCTGCTGCTGTTTTTAAATTGTTCCGCTTGTCTGCTTGAACTGCTGCATCCTCCATGAATAGTTACAACATCTCGGCTTGACGTGTTGAAGCTTGAAATTGGAGTAGTTAAAACAGCCTCCTTGTTACTATTTTCTTTTCTTTTGCAAAATAAACACAAAATAAAGCCAGAACTGGCAGCATGCTGGGACACGAAATAAAAGTCCAGGAGCAGGAAACTGTGAGCCAGATACAGTGCAGTTTCCTCAGAAAAAACATTCTCCAAGAATTGCGTTTTCAAAGTAATTGTTTGGAAATTTTGGACAAAGGTTTAATTTGCCTTGTTGGGGGTGTTTTTTTAGATTTAGTTTGCATTTTTTTTAGGTGTGAGGGTGATTGTGGGTGCTGTTAGATATGTGTGGACTCAGAGGCCTTTGAGGGGGAGTTCATAACCTCACAGTCCTCTTCCATTTAAATGAAAAAATAATCTTCACTACAATGAATATGTGGAGGCTTAAAAAATGAAGTATTTCCATGTATTCAGAGTATGGTCCTCACACATTGTCCTGGTATATTTTCCCTCTTTCCCACTAGGGAATTGTGGCACAGGGTGAGAAAATTGGTCTCTCACCAACAAATATAAATAAATCTCACCCTCCCAAATTAGCACCTGAATTTTTGGGTAGTTTTTAACTTCATGGAGCAACTCTGGACTCCCAGTGTTGCTCAGTGTTTCTTTCTCAGGTGAGCGCAGTCCGTGCAGTGAAATTGGTGCTTCTCCTGCCTTTTGCAACATTTGGGAGATTTCATCTTTGCTCTTGGTGTGACTCTGGCATTTTAAGTGACTCCTCAGAGGTACCTGCTGGATGCTGTGCAGGAGTGTCCCCGCGTGGGAACACACTGAAGTCTGCAGTCTGGATTATTTGGGTGATTCCCAGCTGGGTGATTACAGCTGAGGTCTTGAGGGAGTTCCCAACCCTTGGTTTGGTTGGTTCATCTGAGGCTTTGCTCAGTACCTCAGTGCATATGGAGTCAGCATTACTGGGCCAGGCTAAAAATCTGTTGAGGTAAATTCAGTGTTTCTAAGGAAAGAATAGAAATAATGAAGTTAAATAAACCCTCCCCACCTCTTCTAAAACAAACCCCACCCATCCAAAATGGGTTCTACCCCAAAATGTGCAGATCAGTTTTCTCTGGAATATGTTAGCACCCTGGAAATCCAAGAAAAACATCCTAAAATGGGGGTCATCAGAGTCTGTAACATCTAGGAATCTTATCCTGTGCTGCTCTTTTGCAGTGATTTAATGAGAGCTGGATCTTGTGAGTAACAAGAGAAATTCCTGGGGGACAGGGGAGCCCACACCAACTTCTGCTGTTCTGCAGCCTCATCTCTAAAGCAAAGGAAAGGAGTGTCTGGGACAGTTGATTTAGGAGGAATTGCAGGAAGAGAAGAGTGGGAAAACCTCTATCAGTGAGGCCCTGTGCATTTGGATTAAACACCATTCAGTTCCCTGGATTTGTGTCATCCTGACAGGCTGATCCATGGCGTTATTTACAGCTGTTACAGGGCTGAACCGTCTCAGTGAGTGTGAGAAGCAGTGGAAAATCATCTCTCTGGGTGTGCAGCTGCTCCTCCAGCACTGGGAGATGCATCCTCAGCCCCAGCCTAGCAGTGCATCCAGCAGGCTTCTCATTTTGCCCAACTTCCCTAATTTTTGCCTTGCTCCATTGCTGACTTTCTGCTCTGCCAGGTGCAGATTGGGTGTGGGGTGTTTTAGCAGCTTAGGGAAATCTGGTTAAGGGATGAAGAGCAGGTCAGAGTTCCAGTTTGCTGACTGGAAGAAATTAATTTTGCCTCCTGTTTGAGTCTGTGATGCTTCAGCTCAGAGGAACAGCTGGGGAATAGCAGGGGCTGTTGGACTGTGTTGGGTGGAGGAGCCCTGGGGTGCTTCAGGGCATGATCAAAGTTTCAAGTAAAGCAGCTCCTGAGACCCCTACAAAGGCTGGCACAGGTGGGAGGCAGAATAGGGCTGAAAACCATGGGAAAATCTGCTGGAAAGCTGCTGCCATAAAACTGGTGCCAAAGACAGAGTTACAGATGAGTGTTTCTCTGCTGACTGTGATCAGTCAAAGTTGAAATGCTTGTTTAAATCTTATTTTCGTGACGTATCCTTTCTCTGTAATATGGACTTAATACAGCCAGAATTAACAGTGTTTAGTTGAAGGAAGGTAGATTTAGATTGGATATTAGGAATAAATTCTTCTCTGTGAGGGTGGGGAGGCCCTGGCACAGGGTGCCCAGAGAAGCTGTGGCTGCCCCATCCCTGGAAGTGTCCAAGGCCAGGTTGGATGTGGCTTGGAGCAACCTGGGATAGTGGAAAGTGTCCCTGGCCATGGCACAGGGTTGGAACTGGAGGATCTTTAAAGACCCTTCCAACCCAAACCATTCAGTGATTCTGTGATTCTCTAGTACAGCTCAGTCCAACATCACATCACTCCTTTTCTGGGGATGATGAAAGTGTGGAGAAGGTTGTAATTGTTTCTGGGGTTTTAAAGCTGGGAAATGAAGTTAAAAAACAAAACACAAAACAAAACAAAGCAAACAAACAAGCAAAAACCCACCTAAACCAGACAAACAAACAAAATACGACAACATAAAAAGGCGAAAAACACCTCAAACAATTCCCCCTACACCTGCCACCCTGAAACCCCAAAATATTCAAACCCTCACTTCAGTGTTCTCCTTGCAGGGCAGATTTGAGTACCTTGGTTAAAGTGAGACCTTGGGAATGAAGTTGTGAGAATTTTTCTGGGCACCAGCAGTAGAAATTTCTGGCACTGTCTCATTGCCCCTTGCACTTGAGCTATCAGGAAGGAATAGGAAGAGGAGCCTCCCTTGGGGGTTAGGAGGGGAATGTGTGGAGGTCCCATCTGAGCTCCCGCCTCCCTCCTGCCCCAAAAGCTTTGACCCCACGGGGCAGGTGCCCTCTGTGCACTTCTTCCTCCCGTTTTCCACAGGCAGGACCTGCTCATGGGCCCTCCTGCTCTGGAAAGTGCTGGTTGACCATCACTTGGCATTGTGGTCTCTCATTCAGTCATGGTTCCGATACTCCCACTTCATAAATGAGGTGGAATTATTTCTATTCCGATTGCTGATGATCCCTACAAATGCCATGCCAATCCATGCGGGCTGCACCCACCGTGTTGCAGCAGCATCTTCACTGTCCTGGTGGTGTTGGGTTTGTCTGTCCAGTGCAAGTTCCATGACCAGGCACTGTGTAAAGCTGCACCAGAACACCCTACCTGGGCTAAATTTCTGCAGCAAGGAGGAACCCACGTTCCCCCGTTCAAAGCACCATCCCCCTTTCAGAGTGATTGGTGGTGTCCACTATTAATACGATTTTTTTCTGTTTTTCTCTTCACAGCCACCCAGATTGATCCCAGTGAACTGCAGGAACTTTTTCAGGAGACTTCAGCCAATGTCTTCCGAATTAACTCCAATGGTGCGTAAAATGAAAGGTTTCCTGGTGCGTTCTGTGCTGCCCTGCTGATGAATCCTGTGCATGGACACGGCCCCTGGCAGCTCCTCTTGTCAGGGAGCAATTATTAATGCAGCTTTTCTGCTGCTGCATCTCACGAGCAGCAGCACATGTCCAATACACAGCTCCTTATAAGATGTAAAAATATTCCACCATATGTTCCATCCAACAGGCACAGTTATATTCCAGTCCTTGCTGAGACCACATCCTTTTTCTATTTTTAATTGTGTCATCTGTTACAATAGAGAGTTAGAGCTCAGAAAGGTGGAACAAGCCAGGCTCGTTTTCAAATATGTTGCAGCACTACTGCGTTCAGAGCCTGTCACATGAGCTTGCAAAACATCTGTCCCCCTTAGAAAAACACCAGCACTGAAACTCTGCTGTTCTTCACTCTGTAGGCTGGGCAGGGGTGCTATTCCTGCTCATGTCTCCCCAGCCCCTAGAGAGGCAGTCTTCTTTCCTTTGAAACAATCTCTGGCTCATCAGTTTTGTTGGGTTAGGCTGGAGGAATTTATCTTGCAGACAGATATGAAATAACATTGCTGAATGGAAGGTAATTCCATAGTACTCCAGTTCTAAAATACACCAGTGTCAGACAGGGATCTAAAATGTTTTTATGATAGACTTTGAAATTGTTTCAGAATCACCTGGACAGCTTCTGTGTCTGCTTTCTGTGTCTTGGGTGACAGAGAGGCCTGGCCTAGGTGTGGGGGAAGGATTTAAGTGCCTCTTTATTTGTGTAATTATTCCCCAGTGTGTCCCAGGGGTAGAGCCCCAGTTGTTGTAGCAGGGGATCCTTGTTAGAAGAAGGATGGAATTAAGAACTTCTAAAACAGAGCTGTCTCTACTTTTGATGAGTTGTGTATGCTCCATCTGCCAGGAAAATTCAAGCACCAGTTTTTCCCTGACTGCAAGGAATTGGTGACCCTTGTATTGGTGACACACATCCCATGTGAAAAAGGGATTATGGCCCTTGTGGGAGCTTGAACCTCCCAGCTGTGGTCACAGGTCCTTGGCTTGCAGGCGGGTGAACAACCACACCATAACACACAGAAATACCTGTGTGAGCACCAATTTTGGTTGCTCCAGCACTGATAGTTTAAATTTGACAATGGCAGTGATGAGTGGTAGTAGCACTTCTGCTTCCAAACTGAGGGTTCAGACTGAAGTTGTGCAACCTGCTCATGAGTCTGTGTGTGCTGTTCCTGCCCAGACTGGCCAGGTTAGGGCTGACTTGATGGGTCCCTGTGCTTTAATCACAACTCCTATGGTGGAGTTTCTGCTGAGAAAACCTAAAGGTGAATGGTACATCTCTTTTGAAATGCCACAATCCAATTTCTGTTTTCACTCTTTGTTAGAATTGCATTAACCCCTTCAATTCGTGTTTGACAACCTCTGCTGTTGTTATTTCTCCTCTTGAGATGGTGGTGATATGTTTTCTCTTAAGAGTTGCCTGAATTGAGTGCTCTGTGAAGC
Organism: Ifrita kowaldi; assembly: GCA_013398055.1. NCBI lineage: Eukaryota > Metazoa > Chordata > Aves > Passeriformes > Cinclosomatidae > Ifrita > Ifrita kowaldi. Next base: position 216,859 of record VZRS01001720.1, on the reverse strand, counting down.
AGGTAATGACAATACCCATACTTAAAGCTATTTTGCAAAAAATGGAGAGAGTACAGAGAAAAGCTAAAACTGTTTGACCTCTGAAAATCAGACTTTAAAATTCGTGCCATCCAAATTTCTGTTTGAGACATCTAAGAGGACTCAATCGTGGTGTGTAAGTACCTCTCTAGGAAGAAAGACATCAAATAGATAGCAAGGGGCTCGTTAATCTGTCGTTCTCACACAGAAGGAGATCGGGACATAGGAGTTAAAGCTACACAAATTCAATCCTTCTGTATGAGGATAACCAGCCATTAGAACTGCTTATGGAGGGGGCTCGATGGATTTGGCTTTGCCACGAACCTTTAAATCAAGATTCAAATGTCTTTTTACAAGATACGCTTTAGTCCAGCTGCAGTCTACAGTCTTGGTGTGGGAGTGATGGGACAAAATTTTATGGGAGGAAATCAGATTGGATAATCAGAATTGCTCTCTCTGGTTTTTAAAATCTATGAATCTATGAATCTATAATACCTTTTAAAGTGCTTTTAGATTGAAGAAATACCCATAAGATACTCTACCGTTGTTGCTCTGTTCACTACCCATATTATTTTTTGTCTGATAAAACCAGTTTCATTCCGTTTATTTTTTACAATCTTTCCCCAAAAAAATGGGTAAAGCTTTTCAGGAGAAGGCTGCTGAGTGTACTGCTAAGATCTGGCAGAGCTAATCCACTTTAGGTAAAGAAATTTTGAGGGTTAGAAAATGGGGAAGAATGCCCATGATTCTTTCTGTGCCATAAAGTCTCTTCAGGAAACTCAGGAAGCTCTGACTTGGAGGATGGAGAATAAGTCAGTGCTGTTGTTTGTGTAGCACCATGAAAGTGGCTGAGCAAGGAACGAGCCGCTACATTCCAGATGCTCACCAGATGATGGGGTTACTCCTCTTGTGTTGAACATCCTACAAATTCATAAATCCCATCACAGCTCCTCTTTCCCTCCTTTTCCTGGCTTTCTGCAGCCTCTCTGGAGTTTTTCAGGTTCCCCATTTGGAGATCAAACCGTGCACCTGAGATGTTATTCTCCCTCTTGGGGTGCTAAAGATCATAGAATCATGGAGTCATAGAATCATTGAGGGTGGAAAAGACCTCCAAGATCTCCAAGTCCAAGCTTTGACTGAATGCCACCAAGGCCACTAAACCTTGTGAAATGCCTTGTCGATTTATTTTTGAACACTCTCAGGAATTGTGACTTCATCCCTTCCCCGGCCAGGCTGTTCCAAGCTGCCAGGAGTTGGCCACATTATGCTTTTGTTGTTTAGGTTCTAAAAATCCCAGGTTGTGGCCAATCTCAGCAATACTTTTTATGTCTTTGGGGAATGACTATTTTTAATGAAACAAGAAGTCAACTTTGTACCTGGATTTTAAAGCATCATTGAATTTTATTGAGTAACACTGCAGAAGTAGTAAACACTGTGTTCTTTGTCCCTCTTTGCTGTCCTTATTCTTTTTACAGAATTCTGAGCCTTTGGGGTGATTTAAATTCTTCTTGGGCACTTCAGGACTTGCTTCCTGACCAAGGGGGAGTTTATAGCTCTGAGTTGATTGTGACTCTTCTCACCCATAAATGCTTCCTACTCCCTTTTTCTGCCATGAAAATGGAAATCTTCCTTATTTGTTGAATAAAAATCTTAGCCAGGGCAGCTGGCTCCGTTATGTGCTACTGGATCACTCTCCTGCCAGGTCGTGACCTTACAGACTTTTTTTGATGCCATCTCTTACAGAAGTGTGAAGGGGTAGAGGGAAGTTTTTCCTAATCTTTGCATCTGCTTTCTCTCTCTTCATCTTTTGGGACTGTCCCTGTTGAAAATGGGGAAGGTTCATGGAATCACAGAGTCATAGAATGGTTTGGGTTGAAAGGGACCTTAAAGATCATCTTGTTCCAACCCCCTGCTATGGGCAGGGACACCTTCCAGGGTGTCACATAGTGCTGCCTTCACTTTTGCAGCTTCTATGTTTTTTTAATTTGGTTGATTTTCCTATCAGGACACAAAAAGAAGCTGAGATACTGCCTGAATTTGCCTCATTTATGTCTTTTTTTCTACATATTTTTATCAAGATTTTGCATTTTTTCATGTACAACTTTTAGCTGCCTCTTAGTAAGTGTCTTGTAAATAAGTACAATAAATAACACTCCTAAACAGAGTTGCTCTGGTGCATCTTGTCTGATCTGTGGAGAATATACTGGAGGAATCACACCTGTGCTGGCCAGGTGGAGAACCTGAACTCTCTGATGGGTCTCTTGCCTCTCTAATTCCTGCTCCTCACTCATTAATGACTGCCCGTAACAGGTTGGTGCCCTATGCAGTCCCATTACCTTGATCTTAAAGGCTGGGTAAAGGATTTTTCCAGATCCCTCAGGCGTGATAGAGTCTCCATGGCCATCTCAGGATGGTTTCTTATCCCCCACTGATTTAAGGATTGCAATGGCACAGACAGCTGGGGCCAAGCTCTCAGTTCAGTACATCAGTGCAGCTCCAACATTGCTGATGCCTTGTGAGTGTGCCTCATCCTGGAGGACTCAGGTGTGCCTTTTAAATAACAAAAAGTACAAGGCTTTTGAAATAAGATTCCTGTTTTAAGAATGACTTCACGTATCCCTCCAGCAGAGCTTGATATTTTGCTCCTCTGGTCAAATTACTGCTCACATTACCAGAACTGGTACCTGGAGAGGGATATTCCATATCCAGCACAAGAACTGCACAGATTTTGATAAATTCATTCTTGGTCAAAGCGAGTTAGATTTAGCCCAGAGTAGCTCAGATTTATTTATAGAATCATAGAATGGCTTGGGTTGGAAAGGACCTTGAAGATCACTTGGTTCCAAACCCCAGCCATGGGCAGGGACGCCTTCCACTATCCCAGGTTGCTCCAAGCCCCTTCCAACCTGGCCTTGAACACTTCCAGGGATGGAGCAGCCACAGCTTCTCTGGACATCCAGTGCCAGGGCCTCACTACACTCACAGGGAAGAATTTCTTCTGAAAATCCAGTCTGAACCTGTCCTCCATCAGTGTAAATCCTCTCCCCCTTGTCCTATCACTTCATGCCCTTGCCCAAAGTTCCTCTCCAGTTCTCTTGGGGCCCCTTTAGGCACCAGAAGGGGCTCTAAGTTCTCTCTGGAGCCTTCTCTTCTCCAGGCTGAACAACCCCAGCTGTCCCGGCCTGGCTCCAGAGCTGAGAGGCTCCAGCCCTGTGATCATCTCTGTGGCCACCTCTGGATTTGCTCCAGCAGGTCAGCATCCTTCTTGTGTTGGGGGTCCCAGAGCTGGATGCAGTCCAGGTGGAATCTCATGGGAAGAGGCTAGAGGGGGAGAATCAGCTCCACTGAGCTTCTGGCCATTCCTTTTTTGACACAGCCCAGGATACTTTTGGCTTTCCTGGGATTCAGGAGACTCATGTTGGAGTCTTAGTCCTGCTATTTTCCAGATGAGAGTGATATCAAATGGTAACCTTTGGCTCCTCCAGAGTGCATATCTTGTCATTTTGAGATAACTGACATTTATTTAGTTGTCTAAATACTATGTTTGAACTGGAATATTAGGTAAAATTATTGGATAAGAACTTAATCCCAGGTCACTTTCTCATCTGACTGACAAACGTTTTCCTCACCTCTTGCATTTATGTCTCAGACTCTTTTCACCTTTTTGTGGGTTTTCCAAAATACTGAACAAATCTGACAGCGCCTGGATTTGCCTCAGTGCACAATGGCATGAGTGTGAAGTCTTGAACTGTTTTGTACAGTAGGAAAGCTGCTTCCCACTCCAATCTTCTCCAAAGCAGGCGGCAGCAAAACTTAATTGGAATTGTCCTTATTTTTGCAGGTCAGGTTAGAAAGGTTCATGGACGCTGTAGCTGCTGGTTTTGTTCTGGTGTTGCACACATGACATTAACTTGTTCTTACAAATTCAATGTCCTCACAGGTCTTTTCTACACCTTGGCTTGCTGTCCGTTTTCCAAGTACCACACTCTGCTTTGTTCCAAAGGGTTGATGGGTCCAAAAGTATTTTTAGTTGATGCAAGATTTTGTATTTGAACTGGACAGCATGTGGATTCCATGGGAAATTGATTTGTTAGGATTGTGGAGAGGCAAAGAGGGAATTATAATATCCATGAGATCTCTGCAGGGTTAGTGCTGTCCTTCTACAGAAGCAAATGGTTATTAGTGAAAACTTCCAATTTATTCTTTAAAACATTGTGCTTCCAGCAAAGAAGAGTAATTATTAGCTCAGTTACAGACAATTCCTTTAGGCTTTATCTTACTGAATCTCCAAACTCTGCAGTAAAATCTGTTATTGAGAACTAGCATTGGTGGAAATATATGGTGGTATTCAAGTTTTTTTTTAATATTCACGTAGTTCAGGCACATTAGTTACTTTTTATAAAAAAAGTATTTACTGTTTAGTGACTTTTGGTGTCAAGCCAGCAGAACCCAAAAGAGAAGAGAGGATTTTGTCTGTCAGTGGAAATATAATTAAGTGACTTGTTCAAAATTACAGGCCAAGTCCAAGTCTGCAGAGTCATTAAAACAGAGGATTTCTTAAATTTCTGCAGAAATAATCGAGCCATGTTTCTAATCTGTTCTTCTTTCTATCCTTAAATATTGAAGCGTGACTGATAACGGGTTATGGGTTTTTACAATTGGAAACGTCCTGAGAGAACTCCCACATGCAAATATCAAGAATGTAATTTATTTAACATGTTCCATTGTGGGAAATCTTGAAGTGCTTTTCTTGCTCACTGTGCTAAGTCCAAAAGTAGTGACCTGTTGTTAATTTGAAAGTGAATTTGAGACAGTGAAATTCAATGGTGGAAAAAGACAACTGTATTGCTAGAATTCTGCTTTTATATACACATACTTTTTTTCTTTTTTTTTTTTTTTATCTGAAGTCGTTGCAAATTACAAAGCAAACCATGTTTCCACCTTCCAGCTGCTTTTAAGGTAGAGTATTCTCTTCTGATGGAAAAACCCAAGAACTTGTCGAGCACAAGCACAGGAGATGATCGCAGCTCCATTTTATCTGAGCCAAAAGAGAGACAACGTTTTGACTGCTAAAGTCTTGAACAAGAAGATGGAAGATATCAGAGTAGATATCAGTGTTCTGCCTCTTAATTATTATTCATAGCAATAAATAGTTATTATGCAATTTCTTGCCTCCTCATCAGGGGCACGTTTCCAGCTGCAGATGTTCCGTGCACAGTTCTGTGTCACCTCAAGGCTGGAGGAGTCAGAGATCTGTGCAAGGTCCATGGAAATGAGGTTTTCCTGACAAGGGCTCATATTCCATCATGTCATGGCATGTTACACATGGGTTCACCATTTATGCTTTCAGAGGACCCAATTTATCGTTCTGTGGCAATGGCTATTGGTAGATGTTGTTCCCTTTCTCTCACAGGTTACTTGTTCAAATACTTAATTGTGTTTTTTAAAAAAATAAAATAAAATTAGAAGACAAACAACTGAACTAAGATCCAGTATTTTTTTTTCTCTGAAAAGGTGTGCTGCTTCTTTATCTTTTCTTTCTCTGCTGTTGACAGTGACCTCTCTGGAAAGAAGTCTTCGATCCCTGGGGACCTCGAATGATACTCAAGAGCTGCAGGATGGACTGTGAGTTTATTTTAAATTGTTGCAGATCTTTCTTTGTCCCAACCTTTTCATTTTTTTTCCTCATCTATCCTCACCCTTTCTTCCATCCTTTTATTATAGCTGGACATGTTTTTGTCAGTATTACTTCGCTTTTTTCCGTTTCTGTCGGTGATTAATGGCAGTAGGATGTGTATTGATCGTATAAAGCTTTGCTTGTGCTGGTTTCAGGTGGCAGAGAATGGTGTGGAGATAACACAAAAAAGACAGCCCACAGTGAAAGAGGGCACTCTGTGGTTCTGGATGTGTTGTTATTTTTCTGGGTTTTGTTGTTTTCTTGTTGTTGGGGGTGGTGGTTATTTATTTTTAAAGTGAAGCCGGAGTAGGAAGCTGTGCTGATTTTGGCTGGCATGGAGATAATTTTCTTCACAGTAGCCGGTGTGAGGCTATGTTTTGGATTTGTAATGAAAGCAGTGTTGATAATCCAGGGATTTTTGAGTTACTGCTGAGCAGTTTTTACAGAGTCAAGGCCTTTCCTGCTTCTCACCTCACCCCACCATACCAGCGAGTAAGGAGTGAATGAGGAGCTGTGGGAGGTTAATTGCTGGATGGAGTTAAACCAAAACAGATGTTTGTGTAGTTTTTTGTTTTGCCTTTTCTTTCGCCCCCCTGTTCCCCTTGGCCAAGGTCCATGAACCCAAGAGGAAAGAGAAAAGGGACTTGTGACAGGGGCATGTAGTGACAGAACAAGGGGGAGTGGCTTCAAACTGAAAGACAGTAGGTTTAGATTGGATATTAAGAATAAATTCTTCCCTGTGAGGGTGCTGAGGCCCTGGCACAGGGTGCCCAGAGAAGCTGTGGCTGCCCCATCCCTGGAAGTGTCCAAGGCCAGGTTGGATGGGGTTTGGAGCAACCTGGGATAGTGGAAGGTGTCCCTGCCCATGTGACAGGGGCGTTGGAACTGGTTGATCTTTAATGTCCCTTCTAACCCAAACTCTTACATGATTCCATGAAAAGAAAGGAGGGAAGAGGATATTTTACAAGAGGAAGAGTGTGTTGTGTTGTTGGAAGCTTCATCACAGCATCACGTGGCACAACACTGACAAAATGAAACTTGTGTTGCAGTTGCAGTACAGTTCATTAAACTCCCTCTTCCAGAGCTGTGTACACACAAACACGTACAGTCAGCCCTCGTCGTGTGTGTGCTAATTACAGAACTCAAATGGCTTTTCCAAATGAAGCACAATTTATTAAAGCTGCCTCCCTTCATGCAGCTTGCAGGCAAAAACCAAGTGTTTAGGATATGGCTCTGATTTCGTGTGTGACTGCAGTTCCTGCTGAGATTTGGCTGAGAAGAAAGAGGAGAATTTGGGGTTTATTTCTTTATTTGCCTGATGGACTTGACTGACCTTCTCCATGCAATATAAACTCTCAGACCTGTTTGCAGTGTCTCTCCTTTTCTCTCCAATCCATAGCTTTCATCAGGGCATCAGATCGACCCTAATTCACATATACTCTGTTTTGCAAACCAGAGGATTAAAAATAGTAATAGTAATAGTCAGAAGATTTGAAAGTAAATTTGGGAGATTGGAGAGGATGTAAGAGTAAAAACTCAGCCTGTGGAGATCGATGTAATCAGGAAAGATGTTTACATGAACAAAATTATTTGCAGCATAAAGCACCTTAATAACTGCTGGAGATCCTTAACCCAGTAAAGACTCTGCATCATGCAGATACTGTGTCTGCTCCCCTAAACTATTCTCTTTTTTTTAAATTAAAGAATCAATTCCTTGACTCTTCAGAGCACTCCAGAAACATGGCTGGATAATTTTCCCCTTTCCTGAGCAGTTACATAAATAGATGCATAAGGCACTAATTGCACTAATTATTTTTTTGATCTCGGAATTACCATTAATTGTCCAGATACTTAATGCAGCTTTTTTTCAATTTTAACCCTGCTTCCCTACCCCTGTCATCAGCTCCAGAATTCCTCCAGCTGTCTCCTGGTTCATCCCTCCTCCCCATGCTCTAGCAGGTCTCCCATTTCTCCCATTTGACTTCTTGCATCTCCAGACAGAACAGTTCCAGGGTGCTCTGCTGAAGAGGACCAGCAGCTCCCTTCCCCTCAATCCTCCCTTTCTCTCATCCTGTCCTGACACTGACATGTCCTTCCACTGCCCCCCCTTTTTCATCACCAGATGCGGGCAAACAGCCTTGGGTGCTCCACAAGAACCTCTGCTTGTCTCTTGTGAGAGCTGCACCAGCAAAAAGCAGCGTGCCATGAATCACGAGAGCTGGCAGGGCTGCATAGATCTCTGCTCAGGAGGGTCAGCTCTTCAGGTGAGACCTTTGGGGCAGTGCTTTCTGCTTCCCCAGCTGCAAATCATGGCTTAATCTTCCTCCTCTGCCACTTGACCCCTTTCCTTCAGAGGCTGATGCATGTCTCTCCTTGAACACCCTCTAGCTTGGAAGATGGGAGCAGTGAGGGAACATCTGGCAGGTTTATAGCCCTGGCTGTTAGGAAAACGATCATGTTTTCAGGTATCTAAGTAGTAAAATTGCCACACTTTCTACTTTCTTGTTAAGTGGCTGTCACTCTGCCTAAAATGAGGCTGCCTAAAATTAGTCAGATGAGGGAAGGCAGAGTATTTGGGAATAGGGATTAATGGTGAGTTATTCTGCCACACAGGACATTCAGCTGCTTTGGACTGTAAACTGCAGAAGTTTTGCTTACCTAGCTGCAGGGTCCTGCTAAAACAGAAAAAAAAAGCAAAGTTACCTGATTCCTTTTCAAGTTCATGCGGACTTTCTGCCTCTTAAGAGCACGACTCACAAAGGTGTCAGATGAAGGCAGGATTCTTACTGTCAAATTGGGCTATTCCCTATTCTGAAATGGTTTCTCTGCTTTTGAGAGCTGACTCTTTCAGAGTAAGGATTGTATCTGTGGTGAGTAAATTTGGGAGAGTTTATCCCAAATGGATTGCCAGCTCTAGTCAGTGAGACAGACTTGGCTGCTGCTGTGAGCAGGGTATACATGAGACCCAAAGTGAATAATCCTGGTCGAAGCTCTTCCCAGAGCCAGCACAAATATTTGTGTGCTGCATCTTGGAGCTGGATGTCCTGGCAAGTAAAACATAAATGCCCATACAAAACTCTTGGCTGAATGCAACTGGCCCTGGATTAACTGGGAAGGGAGCGGGAGCAAAAGGAAAAAAGGTGCATGGAGCTGGGCCATGGAGCTAAGGCCAGGAGGCAAAGCTGAGGCTTTCTCCAGTGATGCAGGAAAAACCGACTGATTTGGTTTTTTCTCTGACCTTTGGTTTAATAATCCGGGCTTCCAAGGCATTTATCTGCCTCCTTAGCCAGAGTGTGTGGGATGAGGAGGTTCTCCAACATTAGGCACTGAATGTAACCAGCTTTTAGTTTAGGCAAATCAAATTAAACACCCAGGTAGAACACTGTCTCCAAGAGTCAGTCTCTTTTCTTTTCACCGGTGTGGCTGGTTGGTCCCAGCATCCTCCACAAAGTAGCTGCAAATGAAAGCATCCCTGTACCCAGAAAATACTCTCTGAGAAATGTGTTAGAAGAAGAAAAAAAATTTTTAAAGTCTTTCATTTTCACATAACTCCACCCTGTCTTACTGCGATCTCAAGAAAAGCAAAGTGGCTATACGGGCTGCAAGAGGCATTTGCTGACTACCTGGAAGCCATGAGACTGAGCTCAAAATGGCAATGAAAGGTCCTTGATGTCCTTTCCTTGGAGGCTGGGTGGCTACAGAAGTGATCCGAGCTTTTCAAACCAGGCTGCCTGCAGTGCTCACCCCAGAGAGGAGTTTCTCACCTTATTGAGAGCCATATTTGACCTTGTGTCAAGAGGAATAAGAGCATTGAGTCACAATCACAGCTTATTACCCATTTTCAGGCGTGTCTGGGATGTAGCCTATGAGTCTTCACTCCATGGCATTTTTGGATCCTTCACTAGTCACTAGCAGAAGAATTTGCCTGTTCAAGAAGGAGTTATAAGAAGGATATTTTTGGGGCTTTTAGCACTGATGAGATTTTAGCATTGATGAGATTTACTAAAAAAAAGTGTCGATTTCTCCTGATTTGAGGAAAAAAAGACTTCTGGATTTCACCTCACTTTTCCCACTGGTATTAATTTTTTTTCAAGAAGTGCACATTGTTGAAATATGTAGAATTTTTTCCTGCACCTGAGAGAGGGCTCAGCTCTACATCTGCACAGTGCAAGAGAACAAACCTGCTTTTCTGATTGAACTGATACAAAATCTTGGTTAAGATGGTGCATGGCAGAGAATTCCTTTGGCCACAAAGGAGTTTCAATGTATTTTCCAAATGGGGAAGCTGAGTTTGAGATCTGAGCTGCTTCAGGGTGAGACAACCCAAGAGTCCTGGAAAGGACTGAAAGTGCAGCTTTTGTATTGCTGCTCTTACCTGTTTTTTGGTCAAATGTTGACTTCACAGATCCTCTTTTCCTTGGGCATGCCTATATAGACTGCTATATTCTTTACTGTGATTGAAGGGAATTCCATCTTCCCTACCCTGTCGCTAGAGAGCAGAGTCCCAGTGAAAACGACACGGACGATTTTATAAGATGAAAAAACTGACACTTTATTATTTTACAGATTCACTTATATACCTTAGCACACTGGACTGACATAAGGTTATTGGTTAACTGACCAGCCACCCCCAGAGGGATTGGCTGGACCCAGGAACTCTTACCTCATGTATTTTCTTCCTTGGTATCATAACAATACCATAGTTTACAATATCTCGGAACTGTTTTCCCACAGCGTCCATGAGAAAGCAAGGCTTTCACACAGACGCCTGTCAGAAAACTAAAATCTCCCTGCACCCAGGCCTGTAACATCCACACTACCCTTCCCCAGGAAATTTGCATCATCACCAGAAGATTATTTTGGGAACAGCAAAATCACTTCATCAGTTTATTTTGCCAGCCTAAAATCAGTGGAAGCCTAGGGTGAAGTATTGTCAGTTTGGGATGCTTTTGGGAAGAGTAGCATACGCGTCGAAGCTGGAAGCCATTATGAGCATCAAGAGTCAATTAAACTGTGGGAATGAGCTCTTCAGGGCTGTCAGGCTCCATCTGAGGTGCTTTGCTGGATTTGTAGAAGCACTTTTGACCCATGTTGGCATTCAGGATAGAATCAGTAAGTTTGTGATGGACTGGACTCATCTACGAGCCTTGCTTGGCACAGGTTATTGCACCCTCTTATGGACAAGAACCTAAAGGTGGTTGCCTACATTATCTTGGTCTCTGGAGTCTGTCAAGCTTCAGCTCATCCTGGTAAGGTCAGAGAATCATGGAATGGTTTGGGTTGGAAAAGATCTTGAAGACTGTCTAGTTCCAGCACTCCCTTTTCATGGACAGGGACCCCTTCCACTATCCCAGGTTGCTCCAAGCCCCTTCCAGCCTAGCCTTGAGCACTGCCAGGGATGGGGCAGCCACAGCTTCTCTGGGCAACCTGTGCCAGGGTCTCAGCACCTTCACAGACAGGGATTAGTTCCCAATGTCCAGTTTAAACTTGCCCTTCTCAGTTCAAAGTTATTCCCCCTTGCCTTGTCACTCCATCCCTTGTCCAAAGTCCCTCTCCAGCTCTCTTGGAGCTCCTTTAGGCACTGGAAGGGGTTCTGAGGTCTCCCTGGAGCCTTCTCTCCTCCAGGTGAGCACCCCTCACTCTCCCAGGTGTTCTCCAGAGCAGAGGGGCTCCAACCCTCAGAGCATCTTTGTGTTCTCCTCTGCACTCACTCCAACAGCTCCATATCCTTCTGATGTTGGTGACCCCAGAGCTGGACACAGCACTGCAGGTGGGGTCTCACGAGGTCATAGCAGAGGGGAAGAATCCCCTGCCTTGACCTTCTGGCCACACTTTCTTAGATGCAGCCCAGGATGTGGTTGGTGGTTCTTGGGGCTGTTGAGGCGCTCCAGGGTGTCTGAGACACATTGGTGGGGTTGGCAGTTTTGCTACAGGACTTTCCCTTCTTTGGGACAGTTCTTTCCCTTCTGAAATGGCAGCAATAGGTGTGGTGGCACACTGGGACATCTCAAGGGACACTATGTGACCCCCTGAATCAAGTGAGGGAACTGGCACTGGTATTTCATCTTCAGGGTGAGTGATTAAGACAACTCGGTTTCTTCCCACCTAACTCATATTACACTGAGAAACATAGTAACCCTTGGCTTTTTGGGGGAAGTTGTGGGGTCATTTGTACCTTAGCTGGACCAAAGTGATCTTTGGACATTCCCATGTTCCTCTGGATGCTGCAGGGAGGCTGAATAGTTCTCATGGCTTGAAGCCTCACCAACCTGCTGCAGAGGTGGATGAATCCATGTCCCTCAGCTTTTCTGAATTGACATGAAACAATAAAGGCTTTTTTTCTCAGATAATTTCACCATTTATGTGTATTGTTTCCCTTTTCTTTTCTTGTTTCACCATTATGTTTGATAAGTTGGAGGTATAGCTTGAAAATTTATTTTTTTTTAAAGCGTCTGTTAAAAAGGTTTTAATTCCTCTGGAATGCAGATTCATTTAGAGCAGAATGATGTTTTAAAGTCATAATTTACGGAAAGAAGATTTGCTAAAGTAAATCAGACAGAAGCTTTTAAGTGTCAGCATGTTTAATTAAGGGTAGGATTTAATAATGTTTTATATGGTTTTGTTATACTTCTTGTAGAAGCTTAAAAAAAAAAAAATTTCCATAAATATTTTGAAATGTCATTTTGATTCCGTTAATATGTTAAACCCTTCAAAGTAATACCTTCCCTGTTCAACTCAAAGCAGTCGGATTAACTTTATCTATCCCCCATTTATCGCTGCTGGCATCAATTTCTGACAGGAAAAACCTTCTAGGTTTTGGCAGTAAAAATGGGTTGCCAGATTGCAACATTTGCATTTAACTGTATAATACCCTCGCTGCCTTAATAACTGTATTTATGTGACAGATCTCACCCTTAAGAATCCCAGAGCTCCAGATATGTGACATCCCTGTGATAAATTACAAAAGCTGGTGATGAACTGCAGTATTCTCCAATGATGATAAATTCATACACTTCTGAACTGCCTCCCCTGCTTAGAGAGGTCCTTGGAGTATCCCTTCACATGCTTGAGCAGTTTCTAATGGTCACTACAAATCAATCTGTCAGCAAAGTTTTTCTTTTCAGTGTTTTTCTCCCAAATTGTCCTTGCCAGAGTTCTGAGGTGGCCAGAAACCTTGGCCAAAGCAAAAGCGTCTTCCCACATCAAGATGGGTTTTGGATGTAGGCTGGGAATTTTAAACCCTGTGGTGATGGAACAATGATTATTTGTGGTGGCAAGGGATGGATGCTCCAGGAGATGACAAAGAATGGTGGCATCTGTGGGATCACCAACGATCTCCTCTTGAAGGTCTCTTACTGCTGCTGCTGTTTATGTAATTTTTTAATGCTTTCATGTCTCAGCTCATGGTTTCTGTCTTCTCCTCAGTGCACTGTTGAGTCAGAGAATTGCAGAAAATGACAGCCTGAGGAAGGTTGGAAGGCACCACAGTGGGTTGTGTTGTTCTTCCTCATGTTCAGGTGGAACTTCCTGGGCATCAGTTCCTGCCCGTTCCTCTTCTCCTGTTGTCTGGCCCCACGGAGCAGAGCCTGGGCTCTGCTCTGACCCCTCCCTGTAGACACTGACAGATAGGGATGAGGTCCCCTTTCCATTGCCTCTTCTCAAGGCTGAACAGGCCAATCTTCAGCCCTTTCCCATAAGTGAGGTGCTTCAGTACCCAAATCATCTCCGTGGCCCTCCACTGGACCTGGTCCAGGGGATTCATCTCTCTCATCCTGAGGAGCCCAGAACTGGACACAGCATTCCAGATGTGCCTCACTAGGGCTGAGTAGAGGGGCAGAATCCCCTCCCTCAACCTGCTGGCAATGCTCCTCCCGATGCACCCCAGGGTCCCATTGGCCTTCTTGGCCACATGGGCACATTGCTGGTTGTCCACCAGGACTCCCTGGTTTTACTCCTCAGAGCTTTGCAGAAGTCGAGGGAAGAAGAGCACACTCAGTGCTGGTGAAAACTGCGTTGCTTTGGAGCCCAGGCCTTCCCACATATCCTTGTTCCCACCTCCCATTTGCAGATTTGCCCACTGGCTTTAGGTCCAGCTGGTTGAACACCCAGGGCTGTAACATCTCCAGGGGAAATGAGGAACAGGAGAAGTTACCAGAGTGTGAGCCCAGGCCCTCGCACATTTGCTCCGAGGATATGCAGCAGTGTCCCATGGTCTTTATACCATTTGGAGCACAGATATGGGTAAACAATGAGATGATTTTTGTCTTCTGCCAGTGACTAGATACTGGAAAAATAAACCTTCTCCTCACCCCATTCCCCCTTTGGTGCCCCAGGTGAAAAGTGGTCGCTCCTGTGGCATCCCACCCTTAAGAGGAAGGGAACATCAGAGATTTGTGGATGTTCGTGGTCAAAAGGACTGGCAAAAGTCAGATGGTGCACACAAGTGTACAAGGTTTTATTAGTAAATGACACATTTGGCATGGAAATCTGTATAAATCAGTCCCTGACTTCCTGTCTAAGTGAAAGGCAGTGAGTTTTGGATAAGGGGGTAGGGTGAAAGGGAAGAGAAAGAGATGGATTAAACATGGGGAGAAAGAAGAAAAGGAAGAAAAGGAGAAAGAGAGATCACCAGTGCTGGCTCCAGCGTTGATCCAGCTGATGGGGTGTCCAGGGTCCTGGGGTGCCCGGGCTTCATGGGGGTACCTTTTATAAATAAGTTTTCCCTGTTATTTTCTCACTTTCTATGGAAATCAGTTGTCATGCACAGCCCGTTCTTCTAGACCTGTGTGGAAATGGGTCAGAGCCTTCAGGGATCTTGGGTGGTCTTGATCCCCCCTACAGTCCATTCCTTATTCCCAACCTCATTCCTGTGCCTGCACTGTGCTGTGCTGTGCTGATCCCCAGGAGCCAGAACCAGGATGTTTTTCCCAGAAAAGTGCTGCCCTACCTGTGCATGGTCCCTTCTCCAGCCACATCCTGTTCTTGCTCACAGTGTGTTATTACCAACAACCCCTGCTTGGCTCAATGACCATCCAGCTATTGCTGTTTGAGACATTCACATTACCCCCCCTTAGCTTCCAAGCTCCTCCATCTCCCTTTTTGGAAGCCCACTGCATCCCCCAGTGAGCACTCTATTTGTAGCAAGAAAATTTTACACTACCAGAAGTGTAGCTGGATATTGCAATGTGTAAAAATACTGTCGTGTTTGGGATTTTTTTTTCATAAATTTATTCTTAGATGTTTATCTGGGAAATGCTGATTTCACACTGATGTTGTTTTTATTTTTTTGTTTTATGGGTGACAGAAGGACGAAGAAATAAATAGGATAAAACATTCTTCTCTTTTCATCTCTTGGGCCACCATGATAGTTTTGCTAATTTTTCAGATGACTTTCTGAGATTAATCATTAAAAAATATGCAAATTTTCCCTCTTAATATTACCAAAATAGTAACTTTTTAATTTGGGGTTTACCTCTTTTGACATTTTCATGTATTAGCAATGAAATGGGGGATATGATTAAGTTAAAAATCAGCATTTTGAGTCAACAGAGAAAAATTCATCCTCCCTCACCTTGAAAAACAAACCAACTTCAGATATTTTCCCTCTTTCCTCCTGCAGAGTTACAGAAAGTGCAAGACAAGATCACATTCTGTTAGCATAGCCTGCAGAGGGAAAATAATTTTATATTTCAGTTGAAATTTCCACAGGCAGGAAGTTTATCTAATGACTTGAGATCCTGACTGGAGCGACTTCCCTCTGGCTCTCTAAGTACAAGTTTTGTGAATTTTTTTAAGGTCAAAAAAAAAAAAATTCTTGGAGTGGGGATAGGACAGCTGTGTGTTTATGGTGGGATTTAGTGCCATTAGTTCCAAATTCAGCCATGCAGTTCTTGTAGGTTGGCTGGAGGGACCTGTGGGATGAGGTTTGTTTAGGAATTCACGTGTGGAGTGAGCAGTTCTCAGGGCTGAGCATTCATTTGTCCAGGGGCTCCTCCAGGGCTCTGGCACAGCAATCCAAACCTGCCAATGCTTGGATCCTTCTGCCGGCTTTGGGTGAGGTCTGGTTTATCCTGTGAGCCTGATGCTGCCCAGAAAGCCGGGAGCGACAGTCCCATCACGGAGAGTGACGTTTGTTGTGACCTGTGGCTTTGGCTGATCCATCCCACATTTCTGCAGGATGTCTGTGGAAGCAATTAGCATCCTCTGGAAGGTCTGCTGTGCTTGAGGGGGCAAGCAGGAAAGACAAAAAGTAGAGTCCAGTCCCGGAGCAGAGTACAAGGATTTGCTGATCTGTTGCTTGCTGGGGAAGTCACTCTGGGGTGAATAGCTGCATTTTTTTCCTGCAGTGATTTAATGGGTGATTCCTTCCCCACTGTGCTCAGTCAGGAATAAACCCTGTGAGCAGACACCCCTCCATCTGCCCGCTGCAGGAGGCACAGCAGGGGTTAAGCAGATCTTTAGGTTCTTTGTGTGGACATTGGGTGCTGAAACTGAGTAAGGAGATGGGGTTTTTTTTGGCAAATAACACTTTCAAGTTCAGCACTGTGAGGTCAGAAAGAAATCATAGAACCATGGAATGGTTGGGGTTGGAAGGGACCTTAAAAGTCATCACGTTCCAAACCCTTTCCATGGGCAGAGACACCTTCCACCAGAGCTGGAAACTCATAGGGGATTTGGTTTGAATGTCTTTTACTGCCTTGTTTGAAGTGAAACTGGGTAAGGCAGACAAGGATGGTCTTTGGGAGAATGTCTTGGAGAATAGAAGTGGATGATGCCAGGTGGAATCAGAAAATAAAAAAGGAAAGAGAAAGGAAAGAGGAAAGAGGAAAGAGGAAAAAGGAAAGGAAAGGAAAGGAAAGGAAAGGAAAGGAAAGGAAAGGAAAGGAAAGGAAAGGAAAGGAAAGGTTAATGCAACATTGTTTTTTGCTAATGTCACCACTTTTTGTCATTTAGCATGTGAATTAACAGGTTTACTTCAGAATATAATTGTGATCAGCCATGGGTCCACAACATCTTCTTGAATAACAAAGCTGAAGGTCAAGTGTTCAACAAACAGATGTGTTTTATTTTGAAATAATTGAAACCTCGAGGGGATTGTATGTGTTTACCAGGATATTTTATATTGCTGTCTGGTTAGATTCTCTTTGTTCACAAAACACAGATGCAATTTGTACATGGAGGCTTTCCCTGCTCGCATCCTGTGATCTTCATGCATTCAGTCTTGCAGAATAATGAACAAGTAATGTCATGCTTCTTTCCTAGATTGCAGTGTCACAAAATGGGAATTTTCTTTCTAGATTGAAGATAGTGAATGGGAAAAAAAAATTCTTGCTTCCCCAGTGTACATCCTTAGGGATTAAATGAGCTGAGGGGGAATTTTCAACCTCCTTTTAAAGTTATTGTTTTTAGTATTGATACAGTAAATAATTACAGAAGGTTTACACTTGACTCCCTGCTCTTTGCAGCAGTAAACAGTTCCATGAAGTTTGAGTGGTTTTGAGTTTTGAGTGCCACGAGTGCTCTGCCACTTGGTCCCATAGCAACAATGATGTTATGAAAGGTGCAGACAAAGCAAACTTGTTACAACATTCAAGAGTGTTTCATTTCAACTGTATTTCTCCTTCTCCTTCCCTTAAGCTGCAGGAAACGTTAACCCTGTGTGCCAAAGTCTTGTCTAACACCCTTTCGGGTGGTGTTATAGATTATAATATACCCCCTTTTGGGCAAAAAATGGATAAATCCATTGCCTTGAGAGGAGGTGGTTATGGCTGGAGTCCAGTCTTGCTTCTTGGAGGCAAAACCTGGGGAGAAATACAAACACAGCAGCAGGAGATGGAGCAGCAACTTTTGTTTCTGGTGCTGAATCCCAAGAGGTGCAAACTGAAAAATCCTGGCTATGGCCAAAAATAGAATGTAGCTGGTCTGGGCTGTCTGGTGAGCTCGTACCACCCTTGAGTGAAAATGCTACTCCTGGATGTGTTTTTGAGCATGGCTTTGTGCAGCAGTTCGGGGTTCCAGAGGAACGTGATGGAGAGGACTGACAAAAAGGTGTAAAAGAAAAGGGGTGACACAAGCTGCTGTCTGATCAACACGAACGATGCTGCCTGCGGGATGGGGGGAGGCAAATTGGTGTCCCTTATTCAGGTGAACTTATCCCTGGTGGAAGGAAGGGAATGAGAGCAGAACGAGAGCCTTGCACTGCAGTTGCAGGCATAGAGGTTACACACCTCAAATTCTGGGTTTAGTTCTGAGCCCCTCACAACAAGAAAGGCATTGAGGGGCTGCGGCAGGTCCACGGAGGAGCAACGGAGCTGGGGAATGGTCTGGAGCACCTGGAGCAGCTGAGGGAGCTGGTGGGGCTCAGCCTGGAGCAAAGGAGGCTCAGGGCAGACCTTGTCTCTCTGCAGCTCCCTGACAGGAGGCTGTAGACAGGTGAGGGATCTCTTCTCCCAAATAGCAAGCTGCAGGATAAGAGGAAACAGCCTCAAGTTTCCCCAGGGGAAGTTTTGGCTGGATATTAGGAAAAATTGTGCATTATCAAGAATTGGAACGGGCTGCCTAGGGAAGTGGCTGAGTCCCCATCCCTGGAGGGATTTAAAAGACACGCAGATGTGGCACTTGGGAACATCGTTTAGTGGTGGGCTTGGCAGTGCTGGCTTAACAGCTGGAGTTGATTATCTAAGGGGTCTTTTCCAACTAAAATGGTTCTGTGATCCTACAGCCCTGACAGTGCAAACCCGTCTGAATCAGGAGAAGCTGGGATTGCACCGGCAGAGAGCAGAGCTGGCTGGGGCAGAGCAGGGGTTTGGGCACTGTTAAAATGACAGTCTGTGGATGGACTCCCAAGACCTGAAAGAAGTTTGTGAAATCAGTACTTTGGGAGCTTCCTGCTTCTGTGCACGATTGTAGCAATTTTCCCAAAAGTGCAGCTCTCCATGCACTTCTTTTTTCCCCTTTCACTGTAATTACCCTGTAGCAAAGCCAGGTGCCTGACATTTGGGCTGTGTTCGTGGCACTGCACGTGACTGCAGTTGTGTTGTTGTACAGCCAGGTTAGAGATAAAATCATCTCAGCTGCTTCAGCTGGTGCTGATGGATCATTTCTCTACGTAGACCATTGAACCGTCTGAGGCAGCAGATTGCAAATGGGATTTAATACGGGCTGGTATTAACTGCTGAGATATTTGAGAAGGTGGGCAAGACAGCTGAGTTATTTGCCAAAAAGGAGGTGACAGCATCAAGTTGACAAGAGATTTAGATTATAGCATTGATAAAGCTCCTCAGTCTCTCCTGCTTGGTTTGCCACTGGAGTAAGAAGGAGAATCCAGCTATGTCACATTGTCTGGCAAGCAGAAATGAAAGGAAGTGAGATTATTGAATTGCTGAGCATGGAAAATTCCCCCAAGCCCTGCAGAATAATGTATTTTAGTGATGCTGTACAGTTTATAAAGGTCAGTTTGCACTTCAATTACAAATCTAGGTTTAAGGGTTGTAAAGGACACAAGAAAAAGTAGTGATTTCTTTCTCCTTTTTTTTCTTTTGTAATTACCTCTTGGAATGCTGGTAGTATTTCAGACTCATTTGTAAAAAGATTTCACAGTACTATAGCAACAGGCATTTTAAAAGCCTCGGTAGAAATGCTGAAAATCTAGGTCCTAATTTTATTTCCTCATTTTACAGATGGAGAAAAGAAGCCTTGTGAATTTTTAAGGTTCTACAGTGAATTAATCACAAAGTTGGGGAGCACTCTATTAAGGTTTAGTCAACTACCAAACCAAGTTTAAATAAAAGAAGCCATGATCCTTTTTTTAAATTTTTTTTTAATACTTCTTTTACCAGCATTCTGGATGTTAATCATCTTTATTGAATATGATTTCACACAGACCTGGGAGTGCAGGCTCTTTGCATCCTGGTTAATGCTAGAGTTGGCTGAGCTGACAAGAGAAAAGGTTTCCTTCAATGAGCAAATGACAAGAGGGAAAAAAAAAAAAGGAAATAACCTTTTCTCCAGCATAGAAATGATCAGAATAGGGTAAGAAATATTCGTTTTAAGTAGGTGAGGAGATGCATTTTACCCAGGCGCTCCCTTCCCACGGATGGCAGCAGTCCCATGGCTCCATATGAATCTGCTTTTCCTGGCTGTGCCTGAGTGACCACACTGCTAACAACCCACAAAAAGAGACAGCAGGGTCACAGGGTAAAGGTTGCTACATTACAGGGCCAGAACATGCTAATTACGGCCCTGAAAAGTGAATTTGAGTGGATCCATGTAAATTACTACATTTCTCAGGCTGCGAGAGGCAGAGTTTTTTCCTCTTCCAGCAGCTGAGGAAAGCTCCCTCCCTCGGCACATGTGCTGCAGTCTATTTTATGTGTTTCTTCGTTCAACCAATTATGCCTGTGAGATGGACAATTAAAAAAGCATCTGTTTTTATGGCAAGAGCACGGCTGCCTCTGGCATTTTATGTGCCACAGCGGGTCTGTACCTAGGGGAGGAAGATGAGGGATGGAAAACGTGGTCATGAGGAAATAAAAATGAAAAGGAAATGTTTGAAAGTTCTCTTCTCGAAGCTGTCAGCTGGGTGTGCACCCCCTGAGCTGCCTGGCTGGTTTTAGCACAGCAAAATGCTGGACAGAGGGGTGGACAACAGGGTTGGTGGGAAGCTGGTCCCTCTGGTTTGGGGCTGATGCTCTTGGGATAAGAGGTTGGGTTGTGGCACTGGAAATGCTTTTGGGCATCAGAGCAGGCTCGTGTCACCCAACACAGTTCCTGTAACAGGCACACAGCCTGGGGAGGGAAAGGATCCTTCCACCCCTGGGGAAACACGGGATGGATGCATGCTTTGGATAGAGGTGGTGGACTTCAGGGTGGTTGCTTTTCCCTGTCCTGCCTTGCAGGAAATTCCAAAGGCTTATTGCTGTGAAAGGAAAGAGAAGCCAAAAGATACAGGACAATATCTGTCATGTATTTCCATGTGCCCAGACCTTTGGGCTGTGGGGTTGGCACTGAGACACCTTAATTCCAGGAGCTGATCTCAGCTTTGACATCTGACTCCACAAAAAATTCATGCCCAAACCCACCCACTTCCAATAAGGCATCACTTCCCACCGTGATTTCTTCTGTATAAGCAGGTGTGGGCTTTTGGATCCCCCCTCTTCCCAAATCTAAGCTCACTTGCATGCTGAGCCAGGAGAATTTGGGACATGGGTTGTGATGCTGCCACCCAATAATCCCAGTCACGCTCAGAGCCGTGGCCATTGCCTGAGGGAGAAGTGCTCCTGCACACGTCATTTCTGCTGTTCAGTGCTTATTAGTCACAGCCAAGGAAATGTCAGCTATGTTTCATCCTAATTTTTATGAAGCCACTGGGGCTCGTTTTCTTTCTGCTCATGCAGTGCAACCAACAAGCATTGTTTTAGCATTTACCTGTTTGGTTTTTTTTCCACTTATATAATTAGAGATAAATTGTGCCTGTAGCTGTGTGCATATAGATGTGTGTCTATGTACACTACATAGAGATTCCTATATGGATATGTAAAACATCTTATTACCCATATAGAATAATCATTTTGGGTTGTGTTTCCAAGTGTCTCGTTGTGTTGGTGTGTCTGTTAGACAGACACGTTAATTTAGGCATGGAAAAAGATGAAGTGAAAAAAAGATTGGGGTTTTCATTTGTCTAAACCCCCATTCAGGGGCAGTTTTGTGGCCAGCAGAACACTTGCAGTTCCTGATCTTGCTGCAGTAGTTGCTGCTCCCACTGAAAAGTTTCTCCTGCTCCATCTTGCAACACAGAGGTAACAGATATAAAAATACAACCTGCTCTAGTGGAACCTGCCCTTGGCAGGGGGAGCTGGAACAAGACAATCATTAAGGTCCCTTCCAGCACAAACCATTCCATGATTCTAATAAAAATATAATTTTATGTGGATAGCAACAATATATAATCAGTTGTACACCTCCTCTTTCATTTCTAATATGTAAAGTTCATTCAGTATGGAATATTTTAGTATTGGGCTCATCTCTCATTCAGGACTGCTGACCATTTTTTTCCTCCATTGTTTAGAAGTGAAATGAGTATGTAGTGAGTACTCTTCTCACACCTGTCAACTGGAAAAATGATGAATAAAGAGGAAAAAAAGAGATGCTTGTGCTTGTCAGTGATGCTTGTATTCTGCTGA
This sequence comes from Ifrita kowaldi, assembly GCA_013398055.1. Taxonomy (NCBI): domain Eukaryota; kingdom Metazoa; phylum Chordata; class Aves; order Passeriformes; family Cinclosomatidae; genus Ifrita; species Ifrita kowaldi. The sequence continues at coordinate 194,983 of VZRS01001720.1, read as the reverse complement.
AAGCAAACCACATTATATTTTCTTGTGGAGGTATTCTTGAATCCAGCTGCTAGATCACAGAGTCATTGTGCAGGTCTCAGAAATCCAGAGCATCTCTTTATTGCCGTTGCCCCGATTTCCTTTTCAGAGAAAGTACATTTTCCCTAGACTGGTCCGAGCAATTTTCCCAATCTACCCATCCAAATAATACACATAAAACCACAGAAGCACCTGCTTCCCTCTCTGCATTCAGCAGGGGCTGCGACATGGAGAGGGCTGGGAAGATCTGGTTTATGCATGAGCTGCTGTGCCTGCTCAGCAAAAGGAGATTATTCCTGTGCAGACGGGCAGTGCTCCCGAAAAATGCACCTTGGTGGATTGCCTCTCTCATCTCTTCCCTCCATATTTTGCAGGACTCAAGGCAGGTGACAGCTACCCAGGATCAAAGTCATTTATTGCTGGCTGATTGCACGGAGTGTGGTTCTATTATTTACAGGTTTGCTGCTCATGGGGATTTTGCCCTGAACTGTGTTCAAATGGATCTTTTTCCTAGATTTTGGAGGGGACTGGTCAAAATCAAGATGTAGTTCTTTGTTGGCTCAGCCCTAACTTCTTATTATGTTCTAAAGCATTAAGAAATTATTCAATGCTGATTAGGCTTAAAATAAGCAAGATCAGGCTTAAAATAAAGCTGTGGTGCCAAGAGCTGCTTCCTTTGTTGTATAATGCAGGATGCTCTGAATAGTTCACCAGGAACCCTCCTGGCTGGATCCTGGCCAAATCTGCTGCTTTTGCATGTTCATTAACACCTGGACAGGAGTATTTATGGAGGGGGATTGGAACTAAATGATCTTTAAAGTCCCTTCCAGCCCAAACCATTCTGTGAGATGCTCCACAGTTCCTGGTGTGACATCCCTCTCCGAGGTTTCTCTGCACAGTCTTACTAACATCAGCAGGAGCTGTTGGACCTATGGAGAAAATGTGGTAGCTTAATAAATGATGATACAGGCAGCATTTTATTCGTAAATGATGGTGCGGATGAAGGCACAAAGAGGGGAGTAGGAGCTGAAGGAGGCATTAAATCTGGCATTTGTAGAGTGGGGAAATCATCAGCATGAGGGGGAGCTGGAACATGATGGACTGTTTATTGTGAGAGAGGAGAGATTTATGACGGGCGTGTGAACGGCTCACTGTTTTCCCCATTGCCTTCTGTTTTCATGGAGGAATAGAGTTTCTAACTGAAATCAAAGTTTGCCCAAGCAGGAACAAAACAGTGTTCAGAGAAACCAGGAAAAAAATAAATAACGTAAGTAAAGAACCTCATATTACATTTTAAACTACCCTTGGCACAGTGTAGGATGACTGTAAAATTGCAAAGATGCCTGGAAAACACAAACCCAAAATAATTCCTGGGTGAAGGGAAGAACAGGATCAGCTTCAAAAGAATGCTGTACATAATGAAGTCAGATAAAACATGGGAAGCTGACTCCATCCTTTCTGTTTGTACCCATAAGCATCATGTTTTCCAGGCTTTTTTCAGGCCCTTCTTCCCCTCTCTCATCAATGGGCTTAACAAGAATCCCTCCCTTCTTTCATGACCTTTCTTATGGCTTTTATGGCTCGATTTCTTCCACGCTGGTGGATGCGGCAGCACGTTTACACTCTGACCTACCTGCCTTGTATCCTTATTTATTACACCTGTGAATTTGCTGTATCTTCTGGGGCATTCTTTTTAGTATTTTGCTGGCTCAAAGATTTGGTGTCATGAGAAGCAATGGAGGGAGCTGGGGATGTCTAACCTGCAGGAAATGAGGCTCGGGGGAGACCTTATTGCTCCCTACAATTACCTGAAAGGAGATCGTGGTGAGGTGGGTGTCAACCTCTTATCCCAGGTAACAAGTGTCAGGATGAGAGGAAATGGCCTCAGGTTGCACCAGGGGATGTTTAGGTTGGGTATTAGGAAAAATTTCATCGTGGAAGGGGTTGTCAAGCATTGGAAAAGGCTGCCCAGGGAAGTGGTGGAGTCACCATCCTTGGAAGTGTTCAAAAAACGTGGGATGTGGCACTTTGAGGACGTGGTCTAGTGGTGAACATGGTGGAGGTGCTGGTTGATTAATGATCTTAAAGGTCCTTTCCAACCTTAACAATTTGGCAGTTCTGTGATCTAATATAATCACATGTTGTGACTTTCTTAATAAAATGCAGATTTCATGGATACTTTAATTCCTTGTGACAACTGAGGGCTGGTTTTATAAATGGTTCCCTTGACTAGAGCTGTGAGATCTTAGCAAAGCACACACCTATAGGCAGGTATCTGCTCACCTGGGGATTGTCTGACATTTATAAGCAGCCATTTGTAATTTTTTTCAGCATTTAAAGAGGTGCTGCTCGATATATAAGTGTCTGAGGGCTTGGGGAAGATGCACACTATTTGTGGTGATTTGTATTTTCCTCCAGTAGTGGGTTCAGGTTATTTTGTGGGTTTGTTTGTTGGGGTCTCTTAGGGACTGGAGTGATTTTTAATTCAATTTACTTGTCGCAGCTGTGATTACTCAATATGCAAAACAACAATGAACAGATTATTTTTAATCCTATTTAAATCATTTTTCCCTCTTTAGTTTTTTTGCTGTTAACACGTGGATGCAGAGTCTGAGCTGTGTGTATGGTGGAACATTTAACTCTGATTTTTGAAATCCAGATTGGTGAGAATAAGGACAAACAGGCAAAAAGAAAAAAAAAATACAGTCCTTTATTTCCTATAAAGCCTTAAGACTGGTTCCACAGCCATCCCAATCCCAATTTTATTCAGAGTAGAGGTTTTAAGTAAAAAATGTTCTGTACATCTGTGGTACTGGCATGCAGTAAAACAATTCCTCTGAAATTTCTTCAACCTCATGCTTTGCGTATAACCCAAAGTTATTTCATTATTAAACAATTTGTTGAAATGTCTTTAACGTTCTGTAATGCAGAATGACTAATTTGGTTTCCAAGGGGTGAAACAGAGGAGCCCTGAGCACCCCCGTGCCCCTAACAAAACATGTGACATGGACAATATTTGAGGCTTTAAGCTTTTAGATGATGTTGGCATCTCCCTTTTTTAAGATCTGGGAATAATTGTCCAAGTTATTTTAGCCATTCAGTCTCCAAGCACCTTTATGAGGGGAAAATGCTTGGAAAATGCTTGGAATGCAGGAGTGCTTGGGTAAAGAAGGACACGTCAAGCCCGTTGTCCATCCCTCTGCTCATTCCCAGTTTCCAGGTTTGTCCTCTGTCCTCTGACAGAAGCATTGCTGCACTTCCTGGGTGTAGAGCACTCCTTAATGGGGTAATTAGGGGATGCCTGATTTAAACACACTAAAAAAGGCCTGCTGACGTTTATTTACTTATTTATTTTGGGGCTTTATTCATTTCTTTGCTTTGATAAATAACCTGACTTGTTTGAAAATGTGTAAAACTTAAAGCTTGTATTTCTGCAGCCCTTCTGGGGCATCCCTGCCCCATTATGGTTCTGTTTTATTCCTCAGATAAAAAGCTCTGTTATTGCCAAATAGTTTGTTTTGTAAATTTACATTTCAACAAGAAACAAACAGAATAAATTATATTATAATGTGACAACAAATGTTCTATAAAATTAATTTGGTTTACCCTTCACCCTGGGGAAGTAGGCAGGCTTAAATTTGCTCTTTGACTTGAGTTCTTGACTAAAGCCAGTGTTTCTGGGTAAAATATTACAAGTGAAGTTCCAGGCTTAAAATAATTCATCACAGCCTGAGCATTTGGTTTGGCACGTACCTAAATTTATCTCCTTTGCAGCAATGTCCGAGCTCCTGGTATTTATTATGGTTTTAGTCAGCGGTCCTTTGAATAGCAAAACAAGGTGTGTAAAACTCCCACGGTGTTTGCTTCGCTGGGGCAGCGGCCGTGCCAGAAGCAGCTGTAACAGTGGTAACAATGAGAGAGATTGCTGGGAGGTGTTTTAGTCACTGTCAGGATCAGTATTTCACTTCCAAAGCAGGGCTGTGTCTCTCGGGGCAGGTCTGTAGCAGTCGTCTGGGGACTGGAGGATCCAGCAGATCAATTCCATCAATTTTCCTGGCAGCGTGTCCCTGGCATCTTCCCGTCACCCCAACCTTGCAACACCACGGCATTTTGTTATTCCCCAAATCTTGTTGGGGGCAAAAGGAAGCACAAAATTTATATAAAGCCACAGTTTTACTCTTGGTCAGTTTTATTGTTTTATTGCTAGCCTAGTGAATTTTTTCACACTCTTCCTGTTCAAGTTATTTATTGCTACAGTTCATTAATTAATAATACAGTTAAAATTGTTATTGCCAGTATTTTGTTTTGTGGGTTCCCACTTATTCAGGTTTTCTGTTCTATTTTGTCTCTAAGTCAAAGTCTTTACCTTCCCCAAAGTCCTTGCCTGGTTCACAAGGCAGCGCTGCTGCCATGAGCAGTGATGAACCCCGGTGAGCTCTGTTACAGGCTGGGATTGTTGCTACTCTCCTGTGCTTGCTCTCATCCACACCTCATTCTAATCCAGGCTTTACACGGAGTAGTTACCTGTTATTTCTGTGAGCTGATGCAAAACCAGAACAAATTTGGTCAGTGGCAATCATCCAGACAATTGTTATTGCAGCTGAAAAAAGCTCAGATGAGCTCAGGTCAAGACAAGTTCAGATAAATCCTTGAGACCCTGCACTGTCAGGTCAGGCCAAAAACTGTGGTTTTTTGCTAAATGATGGCAAAAATCATATTTTCTGACTGCTTTTCTGGTCAGACCAGCAAGAAGAAACAACAAATTTTGCTGTGACTAATAAAAAAAAGGTGACAACCCAGGTTATCCCAGAAAACAGGACTGAGGCTAATTTTGTGACTCTGTTAAGAGCTAAGGTCAGTGTCATAAATAACTCTGTGTTGTGCCCAGTCCTTCCAGATCTGGGAAATGATTTTTCAATGAGGAATGAATGACTCTGAGTGACCAATTCGTCCCAAATTAAAAATGACTTTTGAGGACCAAGCATTGTAGTTCTAAAAAGGTATAATCATGGTGACAGGCTTGGAGTGTAGCCCCTCTTTTCCAGGGTTATTCACTTAATCTGAGGGCAAGCAACAAATGGTACTTACTATTCAATATGTAGAACAAGCAACCAAAAGATCTTCTGTAAGTTTTTTTATTGTCAAAAACTCTTCTTCTTCTTTCATCTTCTTCTTCTTCTTCTTCTTCTTCTTCTTCTTCTTCTTCTTCTTCTTCTTCTTCTTCTTCTTCTTCTTCTTCGTCATAATATTGAATATTTTCACATGTGTCTGTCCCTGAACAAAAAGAAGAATGTGCTCTAGAGTGTTGAGGACTTGCACTGTTTAATTAAAGCTGGATTTTTATTTTTTCTTTTTTAATTTGGGGTGTAGGCAATATTCACTCATTTTTCATGCCTGATAAATTTGAATTACTCCCATTAAAGGGAAATATCGAACAGAAAACAACAGTTCTGTCTGTTTTCCATGCAAAGATTCCCTTCATCCTGCCTGGTCTCCTCTTAATAAAAGATTTTCCTGCCCACAGGATTATACTGCTCATGTGCAGTTCCCAGTAACACAGATTTAACTTGGTTTATCCCCACCCTTTTGTTGTGGATTCAGTTTTGTGCTTTGGTGTGTTCTGTCCCATCTTCCCAGACTGGGTTTTGACTTCGCTTTTATAAGTGGCAAAGAGACATAAAGTAATGGAGACGATTGATGGAGATGTTTGCGGGTTTGGGCAGGATAATGCTCCTCTCCCTCTCCCAGCTTGTAATTCACCCCTGGTTTTTTGGGGGGGGGTTGTTTGTTTTTTTTTTGTTTTGTTTGTTTGTTTGCTTGTTTTGGGTTTTTTGGTTGGGTTGGGGTTTTTTTGCTTGTTTTTGTTTGTTTTGGTTTGGGTTTTTTGGGTTTGTTTGTTGGTTTGGTTTGGTTTGATTTTTTTTTTTTGTTTGGTTTGGTTTTTACCTTCTGGGAGTCTCCTGGAGTTTCTTCATTTTTTTGGTGCTTCTTCCAATTCCTCCTGCATTTCTTGATTTACCTCAAAAGATCTTCCACTGTCCTCTCCTAAGTCTTTTGATTGTCCTGGCACTGAACTAAACTGTGGGGAGATCATTAAACTAATGAGAGAATGAGAGTTAAAACATTTTGTCTTTCTCTGCCTGCCAGGGTGGTATTCAAACTCCCAATTATCAACTGCACACACTGAATCTTAAATTTCATATAAAAATGCAATTTGTTAATTAAACATTGCCTGTCACGAACATTGGATTAATGCTGGTGGCTCATTACTTGTCTGAGGACAGCCTGGGTGGTGATCAGTCACTTTGGGATGTGCAAATGGGTTTGTTGAGACTGACCTCCATAATCCAGTCATCGAGGGAGATGGGAGGAAAAGGCTTTTTCTCCCCAGGAGTTACTTCAAAGCCAAGCGTGAGCTGATGTGGTGCCGAAATGGGAGCCCTGGTGTGTGTTCACAGAAGACAAAGAGGATGGTGCTGATCTCTGAAGAGCAGGGAAGAGGGACACTCCTGCAACCCAGTGAGTCACTGTTTTCATTCCATGAAAAATGTCTCCAAGGAAACCACAGAGTGATAACAGCCAGCTCCAGCCATGGGAATGCTGTTTTTTTACCTAAACAAGCCCTGTGGGCTGAACGCAGCTCTTGGTGGAGCAAAGCTCGTTTGATTCGAGGATGGTGCTGGGGGTTCAGCGTGTTCAGAGTGGTGAATACAGCAAAGAAAAATCAGCAGGGCTCAAGGAACCAACCATTCCCTCCAGAGCAGCTACACATTCCCAGGCTGCCTGAAAACATCTCTCACCATCTCCCACTTCCTCTAAGGCTGTGACATGCCAGCAGGGATGGACATAAATTTAATGGCTCATCCAGAATGCCAAGGTTTTGTGACCTTGCCTTGTGGCTCTGCCTTTCAGACACCAAATTTGAGATCCCCAGCACTCTGTGTGCCTTCCTCCCCACTGTGCACGGCTGAGCTGTGGTGACATCCCTGCTCCTGCCTCGCCACCTCCTACACCGGGGACAAGGCAATGAGGGGGACCTGCCAGTTTTGAAAATGAGTTTTCTCTGCTGAGCCTCAAATTAGAGCAGGCTTTTTTTTTTTTCCCTGTTAATTTTCTTGTATTAATGGAAAGGAAAAGAAGGGTTGTGATGCTGCGTGCGACAGCAGCTTTAATGCCAGGTTTGCAAAACAAGGCAGAAAAGCAGCACTTTTTGTCTGGGGTTATAAAATGAGGAGGAGGAGGAGGATTGTGCGAGCAGACCAAGCTTAGGCTTTGCCTTGTAAAGACAGATGTTTCAGCGCTGTGCTGTTCAGGGAGACCTGGCCTAGCTCAGACTGGGTGTTAAAAGAGTTGGCATCTTTTATTAGATCCAGTGTTAGAGTTGTAAAAATAGCTAAGTTTCCTTCAGCTGTACAGGAGCTGAACTTTTGTAGGCCTAAGGCTTCTTCCAGCTCTACCACTTGTTTTGATGAAAAAAGGTTACCCCTGCCTAAAAATGCCCTACATTTGTTCTCAGACCAGAACAACCACAGCAATTTACTATCTGTTGCCTAGGGAAAGGAGAAGAGATTGTTCAGAGTACTCTGGAAGAAAAACCTCCTTTTTCTGCAGGTGTTTGGGGCTGCTGTGGCTCCTGGGTGGGACTGGATTGCAGTGCAGAAACTTGCAAGCTGCTCTGCAAAAACTTCCCTTCACTTGAACATGTAATTTTAAAAGGGTGAAAAATCTAAGGCAAGTTTTAGATTTTAAGGCTGTCAGCTGAAGCACTGCCCGCCTCTCTCCTCTGGCACTGAGTGGCTGAAGCCAAGAGCAGTGGGACAGTAAATTACTTCGGAGCAGAGGTTACTGGAGGGAGAAAAGGAGATCGTCTCCTTTAAATGGCAGAGGGAAAAAATAGCAGCTAATCCTTGCTCTGTTGAGCGGAGACAGCTGAGGTGTGCTTACAGAGAGTGGTGACAACTGTAATAAGCAGTTCAGTGCACTCCCAGGTATGAGTCCTTCAGTCCAACATCACCGGGATATTGAATGGTATAAGAAATAATAACAACCACAGGATGTCATCGTGTGTATCCCATGCGGCCCTTCCCTTCCCTTCCCTTCCCTTCCCTT